>LGRX02000254.1:0-21330 GCA_001247695.2 Cymbomonas tetramitiformis
GCAAGGCATGGAATCGGTTGGAACAAGCAGTATCGATGGTTTTTTATTATTCCAAAATTTTCATTGATTAATAGTGATATCATAAATCATCCTATCAATAAATTGTGATAAAAGAAGTCAACTATCGATTGATTGTGATTTTAACATCAAACTATCAATTGATTGTAATTCTAGCAAGTGCACATCAATTGATAGTGATTTCTACCGCGGCTATATCAATTGATATGATACCCTAAAATTGCTACCGAGGCTATATCAATTGATATGATATTGAAAAATTGCTATACCGTGATATTGCAGGCTATATATTTCAACAACTGCTAATTACTAACTAATAAGTATCTATGAAGGCACTACGTGGTCACAAGCTGTATTTCACACACAGGCAGGTCGGGCACTAAGCCAATTTCTGATTTCTGATTCCACACCGACATCTACACGTTCATCGAAGCCATCAAGGTGTGTTGAATTGTGCCCTCCGTGACACACTTCCTCAAATTGCTGTGCATGTGCCCCACGGCAGAAAAGGCTCTTTCCACACCTGCGGTGGATGCTGGAGTGCTGAGAAACTGCCTGGCCATTTTAGACAAGTGAGGAAACTCATGCTTGTGCACCTTCCACCAAGCTAAAGGGTCAACATCAGCTTTTGCCTTTGGGTATGCAAGGTACTTTGTCAGTTCATCTAAACAGTCCCCTTCGGGACTCAGCTCTACTGTCTCACAAGCATCCTCCTCCTCCTCATCTGAGTCAGCTAGGAAACAGGCTACAGTGACAGCCTTGCCACCTTTGCCCTTTCTTTTCATAGACACTTGCACACCTTCAACCGTGCCCACTTCCGTGCACTTAGGCTCAGGCTTCCAGTCGGCCTCCCATGCATCACGCGCCCACTTCACAGCTTGTTCCGCTGTGAGCGTGCCTGTGTCGCACCACCCCGCGTGCACACTTGTAAGTATGCGTGTGTTCATATCAAGGTATGGCTTACGCGAGGTCGACTTTACACAAAACTTCGGAAAATATTTTTATTCGATAAACATGTCGCTTAAACCAATCTAAACATATTGCGCGCTCTGGGTATACAATTGACCGAGGCATTGAAAAGTTATGGCCGATACCGCTCGGTTACCTCCCATACTTAACCATACTTAAGCGCACACTTAAATCGAATTTATCTCACGATCTAGAAAATCGGAAGTTTTGTGTAAAGTGGACCTCGCGTAAGCCATACCTTGATATATACTTGTACGTAGGCGTGTGTTCATTGAGACTAACAAACACACACGAAGAAGCAAGGACTTGCCAATCTCACCTCGCCTCCACCGAGACATGTTGCGGAACTCAAAGTCTTTGTAGCGTGGGTCCATGGCGGTGGCAACACACCAATCCTCTAGCTTGCAATCTTGCAAGGAGTTGAAAAACCTGGCAAGCATCTCGTTGTCAAAAACTTTACGGCAACAGCACACTCCTCTAGCTTGCTTGCTTTCACAACAAAAAGATAGGCGAACATCTGTTATCAAGCAGAGCATTGAAGTACCTGGCACACAAGTCGGTGTTGAAAAGTTTGCGGGCGTACTTGACGGACTCGTTAGCCACCCGCACCGTCTCGTTCTCAAATTTCAGCTGAGTGTTCTCGTCGGCATAGTATGCCACTTTCCCAATGATGGGGAAGATGAGGTTCACCGTGGCATACTTCGTGCCTTGCAAAAGATCGGAGGCATGCATGACTTGGGTGAGGAAGTAAACACTCTCCTTGACGACATCCCACTCCAACAAGTCAAGGCGGTGGTCCGTATAGATGCTTCCATCAGGGTTCGGCATGGCGGTGGGGGCCTTCACTGGGTTCTCGATGTCGTACATCTGGATCGACACCTGTACATAATAGCAAGGTAAATAAGCCGATGCCTAGTTAAACACACATAAACAGGTACACACAAGCAAAATAGTGTGTGCGTGTTTCGGGTGATAGGCAACACACCTGTTGGCGCATGTACCACGTTGCCTGCTTGCACGCACCACCCCACCCGGAGCGAGTAACGTTGTCTTGTGGCGGTTTTGTTTCAGGCAAAGAATGTCGCTTCTGACAATCGGCCAAAAGCTTGGCACCAATCACGGAGTGGTTAAAATGCGTGGTCATGCCTCTCAACTTTCTAAAAACGCGGGCCACTTCAGCTTGCGCGAGATAGGCGTGGACGATCAAGGCGAGAGTGTGGACAGTGCACTCGTGTCCATCAAAGCATTCCCAACCAGAAACTATGTTGCTCGCGTTGTCAGAAACAGTGGCGTGAACCTTGTCCTTGATAGTGTCCACCCCATCCCCAGGAGAGACGTCCTCACGAAAGTGACCAATATGTATCTCGGAACAAGCCTTTTTTGTAGCGAGCTCTATCTCAACGGCATTGTGGCGAACTGACGAAAAAGGAATCGCCGCGACGAGGCGCTCGACGTAGTTGAAGTCCTCATCTATCAAGTAAACTAGCACACCAAATATGCAAATGCCCCCCTCTGACCAGATGTCCCCAGCGATGCTCGGAAGAATTCCCGCAGCAAGGGTGGTCTCAACCAGGTTCGTGACCTTCAGCTTGCCTTCCGCCGAGAATTCCAGAATTCGCTGGACAACAAGCTTGTAGGAGGGAGGAATATACCCACCAACGAAGATGTAGTCGAATATCTCGCGAAATTCGGTGTCGTTCTCAGGAAGGGTGAGTGGCCTTTTGTTACGAATCAGCCAAAACGTGATTCGCTTATGCAGCTCCTCACGTTGTGCTGTCGTAATTTGAGGCAACACAACCTCAAGTGTGCCTCTCCTTGCCTGCTCGCCAAAGCAAACGAAACAAGAAAGATTCGGTCAAAAGTCACGGCAATAAAAGCGGAACCGCAAAACACACAACGAACGAACTATGGAATTCGCAAGCAAGAGCGTTCGTTCATGCACATGAAATACAGTTGAACAAGAAAAACTCACGGAGGATCCTTCGTCGGCGTCGTCGCCAGGGTCATCAGGGTCTCCACCACCACTAGAACCCCCATTAGGCGCCACCATTTTGCAATAGGCGTCCTTGTGGAGGCACGAGAGGTGACCACGCATGTTGGTGGTGTTCCCGGGGTACTTGACAGGCTGAGCGTCTGCACACAGGTTGCAACGCGTTTCCAAAATACGACCGGTCTCCTTGTCCAACTTGACCATGTGATGCCTCCATACAGCGGAACGACGCTTACCACCTCCAGCGCCTTCAACGAAGCCATCATCCTCGCCACGACTCTCTGCGCACAACCAAAGCGAACGAAAATCAAGTCGTGGACACCAACATCGACGTTTATTCACCTCAACACACGCACCGATTTGCTCGACGGAACAACGAAGGATGAGGCGAGCAAACCTTTTTCTAGCTCCTTTGATTTCTTCTTCTCAGCAGCTTGTGCTTCAAGGAGTTCTTGCTCTTCCTTGAACTGCTGCCGGAATTCGCTGATCAAGGTCTCGAGGCCGGCGAGGTTTTCAACCGGCTCCCACGTGTCGTGTTTCGCATCTGGAAAGTTCTCCCAGCCAACAAGCCATTGCGCGTTGCCTTTTGCCACCCGCTCTGCCTTAATCTCTCGCACGCTGTAAACGATATCATCACTGCCGGCAGGATCGAAAGGGGTTTGCTGCGTCCGTTTGATGGGGCCTTTCCCTTGGGCGACAAGTTTCACATGGTTAGGCTTACTTCCACGTCCACGTTTACCCATCTTGATTCACACGGGCAGTCAATACAGGTACCGTAGTTCGTCAACTGTAAAATGAGGTCCTCTTTGCCAGAATTTTTTATTTTTGAATGCCACCAAATCGAGTCGAGAGCCTCCAACACACCCCCTCCAATCTGAGGATGGGCGCCATTTGCATGTTTACTGGTTCATCTCAAACACACTTCAGCGAACCCAAATTAGAGACGAATAAAAAGCCTACAATTCAAGAATGAAGGATCGGTTAGGGAGTTGTATGCTACATATCGATATGTGGTTGCGTGTCACGTGCAAATATCAATCGATTCTGATATGTCCCACGGTCACGATCAATTGATTGTGATAATGCAAATCGAGAATCGATCGATGGTGATAATTCGGATTAGGCATCAATCGATTGTAATTCTCGGAGGTGGGTATCAATCGATTGTAATATTCTGATTGTGCATCAAATATGCATCAATTGATTATGATATTCTGATATATTGATGGTATCAGAATATCAAACAATCGATACCATGCCTTGACCTCCACCACTCCCCTCCCACCACCATCACCACCCCCCGACTGCCACCAGCCTGAGCCTCGGGCCATTGGTATCCCCCCAGCCACCACAATTGCACCTGACACTGCATGCATCCATATTGCAGTGCCTGGGATGGGTGTCGCAAACGCGTGCATATGATGGTACAATCTCGGAATCGAACGAACTTAACACTCGCGACTGATCATAAGCATCATTAATATCCACTGGTGCCGGTAACTGATCGAGCAATTCTCAACACAGTACAAGATCGTAGAGCTACAAAATTTTTTAAAATTCTGATACCCTGTCATCGAACGCTGAACTCTTATATGCAAGCCCAGATTCCAACATGAAAAAGTATGAAAACAGCAGTAAAATATATCCGTCAAAATTGATATTATATCACAAAATACGAATTATTGTGTGTACAAAAGCTGTGAGCAGAACTGTCTTAGCACTCTAGCACTGCCACGCGAACAGCCACCTAGTACTTGCGAAGGCAAAACAATAATGAGTCCACTAGCCTGACCTTCGGTCAGAGTCTACTTATATCTCAATGTCCTGTCACATTTCCCAAAACTGTAACGGGTTCTAGCCCTTAAATCTTCATCTAGCCAATGGAAAGTCATTATCCCATGCCAGCTCTAACAATGTTACCGTTTACCGCATTTTGACTGACACGTCAGCGGCAAAGGAGTCACTGCCATCTTCGTCTTATCATTCTCTGGTCACCTGATGGTGACTGTATCTTCTCTGACAAGTCTGCATCTCACAGATGGTCATCTTCGCAAAGCCTGTCATGCTGTCACCACTGTCATGCGCGTCACCAGCTGAACAAACCCGGCGCGGTACCATGAGAAGCCGGCGTTTGTTACAGCTGTCGCAAACGCGTGCATATGATGGTACAATCTCGGAATCGAACGAACTTAACACTCGCGACTGATCATAAGCATCATTAATATCCACTGGTGCCGGTAACTGATCGAGCAATTCTCAACACAGTACAAGATCGTAGAGCTACAAATTTTTTTAAAATTCTGATACCCTGTCATCGAACGCTGAACTCTTATATGCAAGCCCAGATTCCAACATCCCCCATCTGTAGCTGCTGCGTGCAGTAGCACAGACTCAAATGTGGGCTTGCTCAGCATACTGGGTCGTATCACCATCTGCCATGAACTTGCCCAAACTGAAAGTGAACATACCAATGCCTTCACCTTCTCCGCCTTGTAACATTCTGGCTCTGACCAGTGGGTTCTTGAACACCAAGACCCACATACACCTGCGGCCAATAGGTCCATGTTCCAGATGCCCAATCACATGCAAGCGTCCTGTCTGACTCAATCGTCTGAAGTACGCCGCCCTGCTCTCGGTCATGTCTGTTAAATAGTAAGATGGAACATGGACACATGCCACCACACGACTGGCCATTACTGCCAACGGGAATGCGATATCCAGCGCTGCAAACCAAGGCGAAGTCACCACTGCGTCACAGACACCATACTTCTCCTTCCATATGCGATAATTACCCGGCTGAAGTGCATCATGCGCCTCAGACCAACCCAACTGAGAGTTCCAGTCATTGTTCATGAATCTCAACTGCGGCCATTGCTCTACCATCACCTCACTGATGACCCCAGTGCCTGCCCACGGGTCCCACACGCCATTGATGGACTTCCAGTCCACCTCTGTCGCCAAACGCCTCACCTCAGAGGGCACTGTGATAACCAGTTCGAGCCCCCACTGAAGCGCGCTAGCTTCTCTCACCTGAGCCTTAGTCATGTGCCTCAGCTCTCCTCGTCTTTCAACTTCTTCTTCAGCCAGCGCAGGCATAAGAGGTGCATCCCTCAGATGTCTTGCCATGGCCTTCTGTTCCCGATATTTCTTGCTCAGCACCGTGCGATGCCCCTCATTCCAATGCCCTGGCATGAAGGTCTGCACAGCCTCAGAGAGCTTGTCCTGTCTTCCCCAATCAATCTGATCAGGCATGCCCAAGAACATGTCCTCATCCTTCAACAGCATCTCTCTTGATGAAATGGCATGCCAAGGCTGGAACTTGTCTCCCTTCACCACCCGACGAGGACCCACGTCTGCTGGCAACAGGCGCATCTCCGCCGACAACTTCTCATTCAATTGCTGCTCCCTCATGCCCAATTTGTCCTCTAGGGCACCAGAGCTCTCGTCTTTCTGGGTCTGCACCTCGGCATTGGCGGCTTGCCTCCCCGTGCCTGAGCACATGGGGCATAGCCACTCGCCTTCTGGTACTCCATCCAGTGCTGGGGTCAAACACCACAAGTGATACCCCCTGTTGCATGCGTCACACAACAGCATCTCTGCCTCCCCATTGGTCTTCCTGCAAACTTCACATGCTAGGTGCTTACTGGGAACGGCTGCACTGCAGTCATACTGATCCTTCACCTGTAGGTGACATGGCGCGATGCTCTGCACGGTGCTCTTCTCTCTTAACTTGGTGGCGTCCTCAAGCACCACCACACCATCTCGCTGTATCTTGACCAGCTTCAGGATGGCGGATTTGGTCGCGACTTCCATGCCGCTGCGGGGCTTCTGCCTGATATAGACGAAATCACCCACCTTGAACTGGTGTGGACTAGGCTCGTAGCCCCCACCCCTTCTCCTTTCGTAATGTAATGTGTCACGATGCTGTGCGACCTCCAGGCTGCAACCAGCGTGCACCATCAATCGCCTCACCACCTGTGCTCTCTGGTGGAGGTCCTTGACTCTGGCATCCTTCTCATCTTCGACCTCAACAGCAAAATCTATGCTGGGTGCCCGTTTCAAATCAGGCGGCACTACTGCCTCTTGGGCGAACAACATGGTGAACGGCGCCACCCCCGTGGACTCCTGGCGTGCTGCATTATAGCTCAGCACCAGTGGCCAAAGCTGCTCATCCCACTCATAATCGAGACCCTTCTCCAAGGCAAGCTTCTTAAAGCAGAACTTCATAGTGCGTACCACTCGCTCGGTCAGCCCATTGCCTTCTGGTGAGTCTGGCGAGGTGACTCGCCGGTCAATCAGGCAATCTCTGCACAACTGCTTGAACTCGCCTTCAAACTCCTTACCTCCATCCACCAAGCATTCTGCTGGCGCACCAAACACAGCCAGGACATGATTGCGAAATGCCGCTGCGATGGTGCTCGCCTCCTTGTCGGGAATGGGCACGCAGACTATGAACCTGGTGTAGTGCTCGGTCATGATGAGCACTCGGTTGTTGCCAGACTTGGTCTCTCTCCTCGAAGGCCATGCCAAATCCAGCGACCAGCGATACATGAACGACACGATCTCAAGGGGGGACAAACATGCCTCCTCTCTCGCATAATGAGTCTTCACACGCTGACAGGTCTCACACTGAGTGACCACAGCCTCCACGTCTTTCTTCAAATCAGCCCACCAATGGCGCTGCCACAAAAGATGCTGCGTCCGCCTTATGCCCCAATGTCCCGTTCTGGAGTGGTATTCCTTGACCAACGCGAGACGGTCAGCCGGCTTAGGTATTCTCACCTCCTTGCCCGACATAGTGACCATGTAGATCTCGTCCGTGGCCTCGTCCCAACGATGTCGTGCTGCTCGCCTCCTTACTCGACGAACTTCCTCTTCGGGCAACCTCACTCTACCATTGGACTTCAACCATCTGAGGCACAATGCATCATCGTGTACATCTCGATGCTTGTCACGATCTACCTGCTGCTCGGCCACGCTGGCCATCAGGTCCTCGAATCTGGTGGTACACGTCAACCTGGGGAGCCTCATCTCTGACTCTCTGGCAGGCGGACTCCAGGCAGGCACATCCACGTGCGCTGCTGGGGTCGCGCCCTCCTTCACGAAGTGGTTCTCATGCCTCTGACGATACTGCGCCATGGGGTAGAGCTGCCACTCGTTCTTCTTCTTCTTCTTGGTTCCAGCCTTCTGTCGCTGGGCTCCAATTCCTTCTGCGCCTTTCTGCCCTTGCGAGCACATTATCCGCAGCTTCTCCTCCCAGTCGCGGTGGGTCATGGTCTTCGCCACCTGCCGGGTATATGCGTTCAAATTCTCAACCCATTCCGCCAGCAAAGCTTGCCTCTGCTGAAGGTCCGACCTCTCGTGGTCTGCCCAGTTGTTGTCTACAGCGATGGGCTGTCCTGGGGAATTCTCCGCCTCTGGGGATTCCTTGCTGTGAGGAAGCCCCTTCCTGCTTGCTTCTGCGACTGCCATCAGCAGTTCCATTGCTCTGCGGTCCATGGCCAGGCCCAGAATGCTCGCCAATTCTACGTCGCTTAGGCCATCGGCCATGCGTAGCTCACTTGCGCTGTAGCCCATGGCTCGCGTCTTCTCTTCGAGGTTCACTTCTCGAGATTCTTCTTCGGCGTCTTCGCCGTCCTGGTTGCGCACCACGGTGCCCATCCTCGCTCTTCTGAACGCTCTTGACCCTTGCGTCGCCATGATGGTGGGTAATGCCCTCAATGGTTCTCCCACCACGTTCACCACGTGGTGAGGCGCGCGGTCTGTCCTTATCACTGGCCTGGGATGCCAGCCCTTGCATATGATTGACGATACAATTCGTCCTTCTGGTCTCACCACCTTGCTCATGACGGAGCGAAACTGGTGGCTCTGGAACAAGTTGCTCCAATACGCTCGCAATCGATGTGCGTAAGCGCCTGCTTGTGCTGCATCAAAGGACACTGGTCTACCAATGACGCTGGCAATGTACGGGAACACCTCGTCCCTGATCTTGGTTCCAGGTCTGTGTGACAACGGAGAAACATTCTCCAGGATATAGCCTGGAGGCCTCTGCCGCTGCAGCTGCTGGAGTGTGGACAGAAGCCTGACCACTTCATAAAATAATTTGCTGTGCCTGCCATCCAGGCCTGTGAGTGTTCCAGCAGGGGAGAAATCCTGACATGGGAACCCACATACCATGACCCACTGGCGTCCTTGAAGAGCTCCTGCTCGTATGAAGTCGGCGCTGGTGGTCTCGCGCAGATCTTGGGGTAAAGCCCCAAGCTCTATTGCATGGGGCGAGATGAGGTCAGGGTATCGTCTCAGCAATGCCGCACACCTGGCTCTGGCAACCGTCTAACTGCTCGGGGATATGTCCTGATACAGGTAGCGATCCACCTTCATCCCACTGCGGAGCAACATTTCTAGCCCAGCACATAGGCCTCCACATGGTTCGTAGCACACCACGCCTTCCTGCCGAGCTTGCGAGAAGAATCGGCTGCCCAGCACCCTGGTGTCGACCTTCTCGGGCTTCAGGATGCGCTCACCTTCAAAGTACTCATTGCTGTACACAGCAGGGCTTCCCTCGCCATGCGTGCCTCGCGTTGGCCTGACCAGGCTCAGCGCCTTCCAAGCTGCTCTGGCTAGCCTCCCAGAGTCGGTCACCAGCTCGGGCAAGTCAGTGTCGAACATGTCCCCATGATTGCATTCTAATTCCTCGTGGTAGTGCAAATCGAACAGACGATGCACTGGTCCTGTACCCAGCTGCTCCATGGCAGCCATCCTGCAGTAGTTGGCAACCTGCACCTCTGGCGTGGCCTCTTCCCCTGGGGAAGCATCCCCAGCCAACATAATGCACAAGTGGTCACAGAAGTCCTTCGTGTGAACTTCCCCCACGCCTGCGTGAAACGCAGTCACCTTCTCCCTCTCATGCCTTGCTCCAGTCTCATCTGTCGTGGAAGGCAGTGGGTAGCGAGACGGCACGTCAGCGTTGCTGTTCTTGGCTCCTGGACGGTACTGCACCGTGAAGTCGAACTCCTGCAAGCTGATTGCCCAGCGTAGATGCTGCCCTTGGAGATCGGCCTTCTCCATCAGGGTGGTGAGCGGTGAGTGGTCGGTCACCAAGGTGAAGTGGACTCCATGCAAGTACTGCCTCAACGTGCGCACTGCCCATACCACTGCGAGCATCTCACCTTTGAAGCTGGCGTACTGTCTCTCCGTTTTACTCAGAGATCGGCTGATTGCCATACAAATGTATTCCTTCCCGTCATCGTCCTTCTGGCCCAGCACTGCGCCAATGCCATAGGTGCTCCAATCAGTGTACAATATGAGAGGTCTGTCGTAATCGATGGGCCTCAGGCACCTCCCAGAACAGAGAGCATCCTTGAGTTCTTGGAGTGCTTGGTCTTGCTCCTTCCCCCAGGCTGCCTTGATGTCAGTGACCTCCTTCTTGAGCAAGTCGTTGAGAGGGCGGGCCATCTCAGAGTAGTTTGGCCCCCCTGGCTCACCCACCAGGCCCTTATAGTAGTTCATCATGCCCAAGATCGAGCGGAGCCCAGTCTTGTCCTAAGGGCTTGGAAGCTCTTGTATGGCCTTGCATTTGGCTTCTTGCGCGCCAATGGAGTTGTGACCAATGCGATAGCCCAGAAAGTCCACCGTGGCTGCACCAAAGGTGCTCTTGCCTGCATGCAAACGGATGCCAGCATCCCCCAAGGTGCGAAGTACATCCTCAACGTCCTTCAAATGCTGCTCAGGCGTGGAATCCGTATAGACCACTACGTCATCGACGTACGCCACCGTGCAATGCTGCAGGTGCCGTAACTCGTAGTCCATGATTCTTACGAACGCAGAAGTAGCTCCAGCTGCACCAAAAGGCATCGAGGTGTATTGGTACAGCTGATTCTTCCACCAAAACGCCGTCTTGCTCCTGTCCTCTTCCGTAGCCATGGGAATCTGGTGGAAAGCTTTGGTGGCATCCAGAGTGGTCTTGAACTTGGCCTTGGCCACCTTCTGGTAGAGCTCCTCTGGTCGGTGCGGCAGCGTGTTGTCTTTGAGGGAGTGTCGATTGACACCCCTGAGGTCCACGCAGAACCTCGTCTGAGTCCACAGGCCAGTCTCGTGATCCTTCTTGCCAGCTACGACCACGTTGCTCGCATGCCTGCAATGCTTGGCTGCTGGCTCTATGAAGCCATACTCCAAGAGTTCCTTGCAATGAATATCGATGATTTCCTGCTCGCCCGGACTGTACTTCCTAGGCCTCTGGTAGGCGGCCTTGGATTCGTCTACGAAAGGGATGGAGAACGTGTTGTGCTTCGCTTTACCCTTGTAGCCTTTCAGATCGTGAGGGCTGTTGGCAAAGGTGGTCTTGCACCTGCGAAGAACGTTCCGCATTTCCTCCCAGTGTTCCTCCTTGAAGTCAGGATGTCCTCCAAACGTGGCATTGAGCTCAGTGTCGAGCCACGCTGCCTCGTCCTTGGTCACTGTCGTGTCACCCAAAGGTTGAAGCTCGTCCAGCACGGTGTACGGCAAGACCTCATCCTGCTCCGCGACGTTGGCCACCCAGCCAGGCTCCCATTGCCTTGAGGATTGCTGAGCCTCCCAAGAAGTGCAGGGGGACGAACCCCAGGCGCTGCGTGTGGGTGATGTGACATCATAAGTAGGCGCACACTCTGTCATCTTGCCAGCGACCCACAAGATTCCGCACAAAAGCAGAAAAAATCGCAAAATTCTGTTGAAGCGCACTGCGGCTGCTGGTGAGTTCGAAGCGAGGAAGCACGCCCATACTCTCCACCCCCCGTGCGCCAAGCGAGTGCTCCCACCAGCGGCGGTGAAGACCACGATCGCAAGGACCAGCGCGACATAAGCGGCCTGCGCGATGCAATGAAGCCGAAGGTTGCGCCGAAGCTGCGCCCAGCGCGCTGCAAAGCGAGGTTTGTCCAACCTGGCCGGCAAAGCGGGCAGGCGCACGCGGCCCAACAGGAAAACCTGAGACCAACGCAAAGGCGGAACGCCCCATCCACGGCCACGTTGAACGTGATGTGCGTCCAAGGGGTCGTCCGGGACATGAAGGGCGTGGCACGCCACATCCCCCGCGAAGACGTCGGCACAGACCCACAGCCAAGCAAGGACTGCGATCAGGAGGGCGGCCGCACACCGTGACCAGCACGTCAAGAAAATGACCACAGCGCGCAGGGGCACGACCGTCCAACCGTCGGCATGAACGAGGTGCACGCCAGCATAGATGCCTGTGGTGCGCAGGACAAGCAACCCAATGTACCAAACGCAGGCGAGGGCCCATAAGACCCAAACGTCATAGTATGCACGACGAGGATAACGTCGAGCAGTCGACCACCACACCGGCAGCCAGTTCAAAAACGAGGCCACAAAGTGCCCCCACCAAATGCGAGGAGGGCACCATGTCAAGTGCCACGATATCGCTTCCCACACCGCCCAGACGGCGACCATGGGCACGGTACCTCGTACCAACTACCACCAAATCACTGCACTGCCTGCAAGCGAAAAACACGCCTGCAGGACCCCTGGCCGTAAGTGGACCGCCCGTGCAGGCAGCCCACGGCCACAGCGTCGGTTGTGCATCAGGGCTGCCCGCCCGCTGTGCCCGGGGAGCCCTCTTGAAAATGCGCCTGCTCACGCTGCGCCTCACGCCTCTCGTCCGTATAATGCTGGAACGCCTGCGTAGCCGCACTCCAGTTTGAGAGTGCTGGAGAAGGAGGACGGCGTGAGCCGTGGCCGGCTGGGATCCTGGACGTCCGCGGCGCGTGGGTGACATGGGTAGCAGCCCCATGACGGTCAACGGAAGGGGCAGGCGCACGTGCAGCACCACCTGCGGTTGGCTGATGTGCGAACGCCATGGGAGGAGGCGGCCATTGATGACGCGCAGGGGGGTCGCGAACCTCGTCCACATTCCTCGACCAGCGTGTATCCACGTGCTCTGACCTCATGGCCAGATGAGCCTCACGGGCGGGTGGCTGCGGCGAGAGAAGGCGCGCCTCCAAGTGGCGCAGGGCCGTCTGCAACCAGGGCACGGCTGTTTCCGAGTAACCCCACTGCACGTGAGTGAACTTCCGGTCGTCCCGCCCAAGATACTCGTTTGTGAACTCCGTTCGCCAAGGCAGACACCGTTGATCATCCATGAAAACATAATGCACCGGAATGGCGTTCGGGTGCGCCTTGCAGCGCAGAACGTGCGCCGACTCAAGCTCTACGTAGTTGCACAGCAAGGACTCGACGTTCCTTGCATAACCCCCGTCGAGCCTGTGTCCTGAGGCACGATGCGACAGATCAGCATAAGCGGACATGATAGCCCCCAACAGGTTGGCAGACACCGTCTGTCCCCCAAGGGGGAGGCGCCAGCCCATCTGCCCGCAAGAGATCGTCTTGTCGTGCTTCTTGGCGACTGCGCTGGTGATGCCCGGATGTTTCCGCATATTAAGACCCCGCTCCTGGTTGCACACGCCCAGCTCATACACAACCCGCTGGTCCTGGCAGCGGTTCGTGTGTGCCACGGCAAACTTCACCATGAAGACGGTGAGGTTGCGGTGTTCCCTCAAGCTGCGCACCTCTGCCACGGTCAGAAACCTGCCTACTGCACTGACGGATGAGGTAGCCATTCGCACGGTGTCCCAATCCGATCCCGCCGGAGATGAAGGCCTCGTAGGAGACCGAGACAGGTGACGTGCCCGCGGCGAACTCGGAGGTGAAGAAGGTGCGCCTCTCGAGGAGCGTGGCCGGGCATCACGTGGATCCGCCCGCGTGCCAGCGTCGCTCGCAGCAGGTGATGCAGGGCGCGATTCCTGTTGAGAAGGACGAGCGGCAGCGGCGCCAACGATCTGAGATGATGGCGCATGAGAATCCTCCACGGGCCCACCGTCGCTGGATGCCGGCGATGGAGTAGGCCCATGCACGAGGGCGAGGAAGGCACTGCGTGGCGAGCCCGGTGGCGAGCCACTGGCGGACCTGGCACGAGAAGGGCCAGCGGCAGCCTGGGGCGGCACTTCCACAGCCCGAGACGGTCCTGCCCCAGCGGCGGGGACAGGTGGCTGCGCAGGGGTACGCTTGGTGAGTCGTAAACGAGCCATGTTATCGGGCGGTGGTGGCCTACGCTTCGCGTCCGCATCGAGCGCCTCACGGCCCTGCCGCCTGGTGTTGACTGACTTGAGCATCTTCCGCATCTCCCCCAAGCGCACGTACTCCTGGGCGGCAGCATTCTCGGAGAACACCCTGCCAGGTCCCCCAAGCCCATCCCCCACTGGGTAGTACTTGGTGCTGGAATCCGAGAAGACAAGCTCTAGAGGAGGTGTCTCGCCGCCATGTCGAGTATACTGGCGGAGTATGCCTTCGGAGAGAGCCTCAATATCCACTGGGCAGAGGTATCGGAGCAGCTGGTACGTCCAGACGCCCGCGCTCTCGTACCAGTGAGGGAGCTGGAGCTCACCCAGGACCTCCTCGCGATTGGACACGCGCACGTGAGACAGCGTGCAGTGCAGCAGGTCAAGCTGCTGCGTGGCTGCGCTCGGCTGAACACAGAAAACACGCTTCCTCAGATCCCACATAAGGGTACCAGTGACTTCACCACTGGGGTACTTGAGCAGTGACTGGAGCGTGTTCTGCAGCTTTTGGATTGGGTTGTAATCGCACTGCACCCTGCTCTCCCGGGGCCTGATGACGTCCTGCTTGCTGGCCGAGGACGGCACCTGCGTCATGTAGTCGCCATCGAGCACCCAGCAGTCCTTCCGATCGTCGTGTGCCAGCTTTTGGTCCACGTATAGCCAGTTCGGGGCCATCAGCTGGTGCATGCTCACCCACTTCTGTTCGAGGCAGCGGGCGAACTCCACGCAGACATGCTCACAAGAGGGTCTGTCCGGCAAGTCCTGGGCGGGGTTCTGGAGGATGCGGCAGAGGCGCGCGATGTGATGCCGGTCCAGATACAACCTCTGGTCCGACCAGTGATAATCGAGAGGGGTGTCCAACGACGGATGGTCCCCAGCATTTACGCGTGAAGGACTCCGTGTCCTACCAGTCGGTGACCCACTTCGCGTGCCCACCCTTCCAGGGATCCGGCTCCTTGTATAACTGCTCGAGCAGGTGCTCCGACTCTTCCTGTACGGCGGGCGTCAACAACGGCAGGCTACTACGTCGGCCGCCCTCGAGAGAGCACTCCTGACTGCGACGTTGCGCCTCAATCTTTGCTGGCGTGGGAGTTCGATGTCGTGGGAGATCAGCAGGTGGTCTCGGCGAAGGAGGTTGTGACCTCACTGGTGACTCGTCATTGTCGTGGATGTGCTCGTGCCGAACCCCAGAAGCCGCGAATATCTCTTCGCTCGTGCTCAGAGGCGTGTGTCTCAGCCAATCACACTCTAGTCCCGGCCCGAAAATCTCTGACTGCAGACACACCACCGGGTCCACACGCCTGGGCAGGTCAGGACGCTTGGGTGGCGTCATGTCCACCAGCGGAAGTACCACCTGAGCGTTCATGCCCAGGATTGTTGGCGCATGCGATATAGCCACTCCACTCCCAAGCTTGATATCAATCATCAGGGAGTTCTTCAATGGCCCAGTACCTATCAGCAGGTCCCACGAGTTTTCTGGCTCGAAGGTCACGAAGGCGTACAGTCGGTGCAGCGTCATGTGCGGCGTGCCCGCAGCGAGGATGACGTCCACATAGCAGTAATGCGTGAACTTCGTTGGGCTGTTGTCACACCTGGTGACCTTTGCACCAGTGCGGGCCTCGTACACCGTGAGGCCCAGTCGCCTCACAACCGCAATAGAGATGATGTTGCAGTTTGCGCCGGTGTCCATGAGGATCGCCCGATACAACATGAGCTCTCCACCCGACGACACCAACGCCAGACCCTCGTATAACGTGGCGTTCTGCAGTTTGCAGATGGGCTGGACCTGAGCCATGAGCAACACCTGTTCGTCGGTCAAATGCTGCTTCATCTTTGCCCTCAGCGTGTCGTAGGCACGGGTCTTGATGGTGCCAGCCCGCACATGTCCATGGTCACTGAAGTCTACCACCCCCAGGTCGTCCACGCAAGCAGCGGCTGCACACCGGGCGGCGGCGCTGTCGACCACGCCGTTGGGCATCTCGTCCAACGGCACCTCCTCGACTGCACAGTGTTCTGCACCATCTGCCTGGCGTCTCACCTGTTGCACAATCGCGTCGAGTGAATGCTCCAGTTCATGCTCGTTGACCTCAGTGGGCTGCTCTGGCTCCTGCTCGTTGGCCTCGATGGGCCGCTCTGTGGCATCACGTGGCTCGTTGCCCATGAGCTCATCCAACGCCAGGAGGTTCTCGAAGTCCTTAGGCAGATCGATGGCGTGCTGGGATATCAGGATGGCCGCGATTTGTGAGCAAGAGCGCACGGCACTACGCAAGTTGGACGCCAGCAGATGGAATTTTCTGCTGAGGACGTTGGGAGGAACGGCCCTGGGTATCTGAGCAGCCTTGTCAAACTCTTCCGGCGTCTTGGCCTGGAAGCTCTGCATCCTCTGAGTGCTGCCCAGGGCGACTGCTGCCCTGGCCTGGAGATCTGGTACGGGAATGATGCCTGCATCATGGCTACCCCCAAGCCTATCACCAGTAAGGCGGTCCTCCTCACTCTCCTCGTGCTCGGCCTGCTGGTTGAAGTTGGAGTTGTACTCAGACTCGGCATCGCTGTCTTCAGACTGGGCCTGTGCCTCAACGCCCTTGCCACCATTGGCCGGCGCTCCTGGCTGCAGACCTGCCAATTCCGCGGCGAGTTTCTCCTTCACCTCAGCGCTGGCTGCCACCTGCTGCGACTGCTGCGGCTTCTGCTTGGCCTCCGGCAGCTTGAGCCACTCCTTCGTGGTGATCCCCATCTTGTGGTCGTTGAAGCGGTGCGCGATGTTGTAGGCGCGCATCTGTGCGTTCTTGACCTCATCCGGCCACTTGGAGTTCTGCCTGTCCTTGAAAAAGTTCGGCGGCACTCGGGCCTCGCGACACCCCGTGTAGCAGCGCTCTGGAGAGTGGGGCAGCTTCGTGAAGCAATACTCGCACTGGAACTTCTTCGCAGCATCAGGTGGTGGCACCCTGCTGTAGGTGGACTTCTGACGCTCGGCGTTGTTCACCTCCCTCGAAGGCTTCTTGAAGTCGCTGCCAGCATGCTGCGCTAGCTCTCGTTTCTTGGGGTCTCTGCGCCTGTCCCCAGTCTTGGCGGCAGAACTCGAGCGTCTCATGCTTGAGACCAGTGCGGCCAGATCAAGCCCCAGCTGTCTGGCCTCATAACAGGAGTATACGCAATTGAGCCTGCGAGTCAGCTCCTGCTGCAGTGTGAGGGCCCAAGCCTCCGCATCGTTTTTCAGCTTGTCCTGCACCTCAACGATGATCTCCAAGTCCTCCCACGTGACCTTGTTGGGGGCGGGATGACTGACCCGCAGCTGTTCGGATACGCGATCCCGGTATTCTCTGATGCGCAAGCCCTTGACGCACTCCTCGATGTCCTGCCTGACAATGGGGTCCTCCACCTTCTTGCCGGTGTTGAGCGCCGCCTCCCTGCGACGACAGCTCTTCACGTAGGCGAGACCGTCCTGCTCGGTGGTCTGCGGCTTGGCCACCAATAGATCCTCCTTCTCCTTGGTGCCCTTCATGAGGAACTTGGCTTCGAGCTCTGCAACGAAAGCCCTCAATGCCCAGAAGTAGTGAGAATCTTCCGTGCCATCTGGCCCCGTGAGACCCTTAGTAGAGGTTCCATCGCCTGCCCACTCGTCAGAATCTTCTCCATCCACATCACCTTCCTCAAACACCTTGCAAACTGCCCAGGTTGACCCTGGCGCCAACTCATGGAAAGGAGGCTGCGCGCAACGCACTGATCCTTCATATGCGTCTCTCAAGGTGAGATCCTTCAGGACATGGCAAGCGTGTGAGGCCATGACGCCATTCTTCAGGTACGCAGCACACCACCAGTCATATGCGACTGAGGTCGAATGATCGTCTCCTGCTAGAAACGAGGGCAGGCTGTCCCACAGCGATCTGAAATCTGGCCTGGAGTCAGCGAAAGCCTTCTTCTGCTGCTGACTGAGCGCCCAGAAAGATGCTGACTTCATGTGTCTACGCTTCTTAGCCTCGAAAGCGCGCTGTACTTTTGCTACCATGTCAACAAAGCGCCTGATGAAGAGCGCTCTGTCCTCATTCTTGCCACCGGTGTACTGAAGTTTGACCTCTTCCTTGTCAAGCGCATGACTGTCTCTGTCATAATAGTCCATCTCGTCTACGTCGTCTAACGCAAAGAGAAACTGATTTGTGGGCGCTGAGGCTGCTACTGCTGCTGCAAGTGCTGAAGCTGCGAACGCTGTTGCTGCTGGTGATGCTGGCGCGGAAGGAGTGGATTCTGGACCCGACCCTTCTGCGCTCATATACCCCGTATCAAGGTCCTGACTGACTCGCTGTCGTGCCAGTCGCCGTGCCTCACGATCTCTGGCCCGGACAGAGGCAGCGCTTGGCTCTGTCTCGCCCTCCGTGGTAACGTACTGCGTTAATGCTCAGCTAATGGGCTCAAAGAAGAGTCCCTGCTCCCAGCGCAAAGCTCGTCCACCAGCAGACTGGAAGTTTGACTCAACGAGCTTAGGCCAGTGCACTGAGTGCCCCTGGATTCACCTTGCTGAATAAACGAAAGAACGAAACGCGTGTGGGCAGCGAATGCCTAAAGGTCCAGCACTGCGCTTCAGCGCCCTGAATCAGCAGCAGATGCAGAGTATTCGTGCGAGGAAAATTAACGCTGGGCCAGTGTGCAGAGCACTTCTGGATTAGCTGGGCCAGAGTTCATAAAGAGGACAGTGACAGTGAGGGCAACTCCACAACCCCAAGAAATAGCACTGATATACAGCGGTGTGAGCTAGGCCAGTGTGCTGAGCACCCCTGGATTCACAACACCACTGCTAATCAGGGAAGCCATGACTGGCATGTAAGCTCACTCCCCAGTCCAGTCCAGCAAACAAGTACCAGGTCGCTGACAGAGTTGGAAGCTAAGCCAGTGTGCTGAGCACCCCTGGATTCGCAGCACTACTGCTGATTCAGAAGGTGGCCCGTGACATGAGGGCCTCACCGGCTGACCAATACTGTAGAAAGGATAGAAGAATTCTCCAACACATTGTGATCAGGCAGCAGAAGGGCACTCCAGTAGTGAGCAGCACTCCAGGCTGGAAACGTAGTTAACTCTAAATCCACCAGGCCACTGTGTCACACCAGGGAATAGACCACTCAGTTGTCGCCTTCAGAGTTGATGCAGCTGCCAGTCCTCTGGCAAGCTCTTCCTCTGCTTCAGGCTTAGGCCAGTACACCAGGGGTGTCCCTGGATTAACCGTCAGACAAAGTGGAGCTGCCCAAGAAACCGTAAGTTGCAGTTCCAGACATAGAGCAGTGGTTCACTGCTGATCCACTTCTTCGCTGGTAAATAAAAGCAGATGTCGCCGCTAATTAGCTCACAGGCCAAGCACACCTGCCTTTCCGCTAAGCCAGTACACCAAGGGTGTCCCTGGATTCACTTCAAACAAGGTGGCCAGCTGGAGAGCCTACTGGAAGATAGTTCATCAAGGTACACATTAGCTGTTGATCCACTCTTAGCCGGTAGGACAGGGCAGATGCCGCTGCTGATTAGCTCCCAGGTGACACACACCTGCCTTTCAGTTAAGCCAGTGCACCAGGGGTGCCCCTGGATTCACTTCAAGCAAGGTGGTCAGCTGAAAGAACCACTGAGAGCTGCTCATCCAGGTGTACATTAACTGCTGATTGACTTTGTCGCCGCCGCCGCCCAAGCTCATGCCGTGCTGATTAGCTCAAAACTGAAGGACACCTGTCAGCAGCTAGGCCAGTGCACCAGGGGTGCCCCTGGATTCGCTGAAGAACAAGGTGTTGAGCATATCACTGTGCAGAAGGAGACCGCTCATGACTAGTGAATTCAAAGCTGATCCGTCGCCGCCGTTACTGGAAGCCCTTCCAGTGCCAGTACCACCAAGCTCAGGGAGGAAAAAGGTTCCGCCAGTGCACCGTGGGTGCCCCTGGAGTCGCCTGACTTCCGAATCCGCTCTTTCAACTGCTGCTGACTTCTCGCCAAAGGGCCTTCACTTCCGGATTAACACTGAAATAAAAAGCCGCTCCGCGCAGGACATTATTGTTTTGAAAAAGTATGAAAACAGCAGTAAAATATATCCGTCAAAATTGATATTATATCACAAAATACGAATTATTGTGTGTACAAAAGCTGTGAGCAGAACTGTCTTAGCACTCTAGCACTGGCGCGCGAACAGCCACCTAGTACTTGCGAAGGCAAAACAATAATGAGTCCACTAGCCTGACCTTCGGTCAGAGTCTACTTATATCTCAATGTCCTGTCACATTTCCCAAAACTGTAACGGGTTCTAGCCCTTAAATCTTCATCTAGCCAATGGAAAGTCATTATCCCATGCCAGCTCTAACAATGTTACCGTTTACCGCATTTTGACTGACACGTCAGCGGCAAAGGAGTCACTGCCATCTTCGTCTTATCATTCTCTGGTCACCTGATGGTGACTGTATCTTCTCTGACAAGTCTGCATCTCACAGATGGTCATCTTCGCAAAGCCTGTCATGCTGTCACCACTGTCATGCGCGTCACCAGCTGAACAAACCCGGCGCGGTACCATGAGAAGCCGGCGTTTGTTACATGGGGATGCATTGGGAGGGCACGCATACGGACCCGGTTCACATTGCTGCCGTACACACCGCCACACCACAGCCTGGCTGTAACACTCCCTCGGTCACACGCACCCTAGTAGCCATTGCCATGCACTGGTTCTCTTTCACGGTTGCTGTGCGTGCCCCTCACACTTTTGCACATAACACTGACATACACATTCTATATGTCACCTCGGCCGGCTATCACCTTCTCACAGCCGGCCTATGCCAGTGCCACGGCACCGGCCAATGCCTCACCTCAGCCAGCCTCCGGTGGTGCCACGGCACCGGCTACTGCCTCCACACAGCCAGCCTCAGGTGGTGCCACGGCACCGGCTACTGCCTCCACACAGCCAGCCTCCGGTGGTGCCACGGCACCGGCTATAGCCTCACCTCAGCCGGCCCCCGGTGGTGCCACGACACCGGCTACTGCCTCACCTCAGCCGACCTCCGGTGGTGCCACGGCACCGGCTACTGCCTCACCTCAGCCGGCCTCCGGTGGTGCCACGGCACCGGCTACAGCCTCACCTCAGCCGGCCTCCGCCAGTGCTACGGCACCGGCCAACCACACACCACATTTGCCCTCCGGTGGTGTCACCGCAGCTCCCACCACACTCTGTGAGCCAGCAGCTGCCTCCACACCGCCCCTGGGACACAGTGCCGATGAGGCGCTTGTGGGCACGCC
>LGRX02000257.1:0-20652 GCA_001247695.2 Cymbomonas tetramitiformis
CATATGTGCCGCTGCAGGGACCGGCTAGTGGCATAATGGCACATATCGCGCCGCTGCAGGGACCGGCTAGTGGCATAATGGCACATATCGCGCCGCTGCAGCGACCGGCTGGTGGCATAATGGTACATATGTGCCGCGGTGGACCGGCTAGTGGCATAATGGCACATATCGCACATGCAGCTATCGGTTGGTGGCAATGAAAATATATAAAGGCCGCAGGGGAACGCTAGTGGCATAATGGCACATATCGCGCCGCTGCAGGGACCGGCTGGTGGCATAATGGCACATATCCCACTGCTGCAGGGACCGGCTGGTGGCATAATGGCACATTCAGGGCTTGGGTCACAGCTCACACACTAATCGACGCTGCCCGGGGGCGCCAATGAGACTGCCGTGCTCAAACCACAGTGCTTGGAGGCAGGAAACTGGGAAAGGCGGGAGTGAGGACGAGCTAACCTTTGGCCCAATGAGGAAATTCAGGTCGCTGATGAGGCCGTCTTCTCTCACGAGAGTCGCTGTAAGGCCGAGCTTGCAGTGCGCCTTGATGATGCCGATCACCTATGCGACCCTCATGTTGCTCAGGGGCGACACCCAAGCGTGCGGCGCGGAGAGAGATGACAGGCGAGCACGGGAGCTGCCGAGAGATGAGAGGCAAAGCACGGGAGCTGCCGGGAGATGAGAGGCAAAGCACGGGAGCTGCCGGGAGATGAGAGGCAAAAGCATCGTGGAGTTCAAGCCGAGAGATGAGAGAAAGCAAAGCCAGGAGCTGCCCAGAGACAGTGCAGCTGCACTGGGAGCTGCCGAGGAGAGGAGGCGGAAAGCAATGGGAAATGTTGGAGATGAGGCGAAAGCACGGAGCTGCCGGGCAGAGAGCACCGGAGCTGGCCGAGAGATGAGGCAAAGCACGGAGCTGCCTAGATGTGAGAGCAGCAATGGGAGCAAGCTGGGAGATGAGGCAAAGCACGAGCTGCCGGAGATGAGAGGTGCCACTGAGAGCTGCCGAGAGATGAGAGGCGAGCACGGGAGCTGCCGGGAGATGAGAGGCGAGCACGGGAGCTGCCGAGAGATGAGAGGCAAGCACGGGAGCTGCCGGGGTGGGTTGGCGATGCTTTGAGAGACCGAACCTTCCGAAACATGTTCGCGGGCACAACGTGGACTTCATCCATGATGAGCAGCCCCCACTCGCGGTTCTGGATCATCTCGATGATCTTCTTGGACGCCTCAGACCGACTCCCGGTGTAGGCCACCATGTTGTACGTGGACACAGTTACACCTCCCAAGCCTGCGCCGCGACCATCACATTGTCAAGGTCAAGCCTTCCGGACTTGGAGGCGCCCACCAGCGGCCACGTGGACACGGTCACGGCTCCGAGATGCAAAGGTGCCCCGTAAACTGCGATCTGGACGCAAACCCGCCTCCAAGACCTGCGTCCGCAACCGCCACGTGGACACCCCCCGGCCTACCAAACCTGCACTCCGCTACCGCCACATGGACACAGGCCACGCTTAATGACCCAGAAATGGCGTTGGCACTGAGAGTCGCACCTCCACTTCTATGGAACATGCACCATGTGTGCTTAGGCACAGAGCCTGGGCAGCACACACTGAACGGCATGAGATCGGCCAACAAAAGCCAGCCCACCATCATCCCAGTGGATGTGAGAAGCAAATCAAGAGCTTCTCAGCAAGTCATCAGACATATGGAATCTACCCGATCCGGGTGGGCGTTTTGTGCCTCGTTCGCACGGGCCGCACAGGGAACGTAATCAGGAGCACCATTCAAGAAGGGGGAGAGATCCATGGGAGAGACTGGTGGGAGAGGAGGGGGTGAATGCGAAGAGAACGGGAGAGAGCAAAGGAGAGTTACCGAACCTCAAGATACCTAGACACAGACCCATGCCACAGCTTGACTGCCAACGGGACCTTCCTGCGGCCCTTCCTTGTTTAATAAACCGTTAGCCAAGGAGAGCTTAGCAGGATTCGAGAACTCTAGGCCAATAAGCCAGAACTGCGCACCTGCACCTGATACCTTGGGCGCGGACTCGACCTTGCTCTTGTGGGAGGGGCATATGGATGGTGGTTGCTTGGGTTGCGGGTGTGAAGAGGGGTATGCTCCGGTCTTTACTCCGGGTGTCTGTCATTTGACAGTTCACTCAGCTTTCAGACTAGTGCATAGGGGTGAGAATGAGAGAGAATAGTCGGAGCACACAAGGCCGGCCGTGAGTCATCTCGCATACACTGGATGGCATGAGATCAGCCAACAAAAGCCAGCCCACCATCATCCCAGTGGATTTGAGAAGCAAATCAAGAGCAGGGCGGGGCCGCGACAAGATACCACAAACGCATACATATTCCCAACCCAAATGCAAAGCAGCATGGAAAGATGATACGATGTGACCGATCGTCGCCAAACAGCTGTTGGTCTCTGGGTTACGGAGTAAGCGGACCCTGCTGGCATGCCCCCCAGTGGCTCCCGGTCGATGGATGGGACCTGTTGGTCCATGGTTATGTCATGAATGCAGTCACACCACACAGCATGGACACCCCATGTCAAAAAAAGGAAACATGCGGGCACCTAAGTGCTCCCACAAACACACTGAACGGCATGAGATCGGCCAACAAAAGCCAGCCCATCATCATCCCAGTGGATGTGAAAAGCAAATCAAGAGCAGGGCGGGGCCGTGGCAAGATACCACAAACTCATACATATTCCCAACCCAGATGCAAGGCAGCATGGAAGGATGATACGATGTGACCGATCATCGCCCAACAATTGTTGGTCTCTGGGTAACGGAGTAAGCGGACCCTGCTGGCATGCCCCCCAGTGGCTCCCGGTCGATGGATGGGCAGCACACACACACACACCAAGCCGCGGGGGGCACCTTTGGTGCAGCGGCATACGCAGGCCAGGGGGCACACCTTTGGCTCCCTCTTTATCCTGGGAGGTGAACTTGGAGATGTCGTTGTCCTCTAGGTTGGTCCAGAGACGGAATTGATGCTTCCACTGTGCTCAGGTTCAGACGGCCCCACCACGAGCCGGCCTGAACCGTATGCGTTCGCTAAGGCGCTCCGCTTGATGCCAGCCCCCGGACCGGCGCTTCGTTGTTGGGGGCAAAGCTGGGCGCAAGCGCTTTGGCATGGCTGGCACACCAGAGCGCACAAGCTGCCCGCACCTAGCCCACCTCTCCCAGGGAACATCGGCCACACGGCAAGCGCGGGGCCTGAGGGACCATCTCACCTGGTCCACCGACACGGAGTTGGTGCACAGCACGAGGGCGCTCTTGCGCACGCGGGACGCCGCGGCCACTGCAGTCAAACTCTTCCCGGCTCCGCACGGCAAGACGATGATTCCCGATCGCGCCCGCCCATTCCCAAACATCTGCGACGAACCCCGTCTCAACCAATCCTCCGTCTCCTTATTCCTTCCCGTCCCCAACCGTCAGCCCCAGAGCCCCTGTCATTTCCTCCGCCGTCTCCTCAGGCCCCTCCAGGTCCCCAGCAAGTCCCGGCCCCAAGAGCCCTGTCATTCCTCCAGCAGTCTCCTTGTTCAGCCCGTCCCCAACCGTCAGCCCCTGTCATTCCCTCCGCCGTCTGCTCTGTCGTCTCAGTGAAGATACCCCCCAAAGCTATCCTCATGACGTGGCGATCAAGCTCACCTTGCTGAGGCCCTTCTCCTGGTAGGGACGAAGTTTTGCTGTGGGCTTGAGCTCGATGTTCAGGTCTGGGTTCACGGTGTCGTTGCGGAAGTCATACTCCTCGAGCATGGGGTAGTTCAGCCCCCCGGGCAGGCACCTCTGCTTCACATGCTCCACCTGCGCTCCTCCCGATGCGCTCTGTCAGCCGCACAGTATCCGATGGGCCCATGCGTGCGTGCGCGGCAAGGCCCACTTCGGGGGGCGCCTGCAGGAGGCTGAGCGTGTGCGCGCCTGCGATGCGTCGATCTCGAAGGAGTGCAGCTCACGCTCTGCCTCAATTTCCGCGCCCTCCGTGGGCCTCACCGCCAGCATGGCACTTTCCTCACCCCTCTCCTCCTGCCCAGTCCGCGCCAGCGTTGCCGCGGCTTCCTCTTGGGGGGCGCGGCTCACGTCAAATCCATCCGCTCCTGCAGGCCTCCCGGGACCCCCCTCGGCGCCGGCGCCTGACACTGGAAGGACGCGCGCCCGTTGGAAAACTTCATCCTTCAGCAGCTCCTGCAGGACCTGTACGCCCGCGAACCGCCCGGTCAGAATCAACCTGCCTTGTGCAAGACCTTCCTCCGGCTGTCGTACTTACCACCAGAATATCTTGCGTGGGAGTGAGATCCCCAGAGGAATGGGCGGGAGGGCTGCGGGGTGCGGCTTGGGAGGGAACAGGAATCTATACTGGGCGCAGGAGAGGGCCCGGACGTGCTTTGCCTCGGGGCAGACGATCTGAAGCACCCGCGGCTTTCTGTGGAACGCTCGAAGGAACGTCGTGACACAAGACCGGCAAGTCACAAAGCCATAGTCGCCTGCACGCACTCTCGAGTGTTTGCTCGTCATCGCACCTCTGGGTAAGCAGACTCCACCATGAACTTGTTTTTCTGGAGCACCAGTTTAACCTTGCCGTAGTTGAGTGTTGAGGCACATACGAAGTCACGGATGTCCTGGGAAAGATTTGTCTACGACATCCAACCCCGTTCCACCCCTCACCGCCACTCGTCGGCGCTGCAGGAACCGTGTGGGGCTGGAGATGCAGCCTCTCGGTACTTCTCATCGTATCGCTATACGGCCGTGACGGAAAGTAAATATATGGATATTGCTCTGTACCCTGCCGTGACACGTGCACTACTTTGCTCTCGGAAAGCTACAGACCAAAGTAAGGACCCAAACTAAGGACTTTCCTTTTCTCAGTGCTCGGACAGGGATACCCTCGCCAACAAGATTACGAGCCAACTGAGATGCTTTGTCCAGGAAGTCGAACTAGCAACCCGAGCTGGATCACGTGTCTAGGCTTCGAGATCGCCATGAAAGGCGGAGCAGCGGGGAGCCACCTTGGACAGACGTTCGAGCACGGTGAGGATGGTATTGGTCTCCAAGCCGACGGACACCGCGGCGTACAGTGAGTGGGGTGTCAGCGTATATCTGCAAGCGGCAGTGAGCGTCAACAATATTCAAATGTTGTCGCTAGTGCCTTCAAACCGAAGGTTGAATACACTGCTTAGTACAACAGGCGGTAAATGAATACGCTGCAACCCCGTGAGTACAACAGGCAGTAAAACAGTTATCGGCTGGGTGGCTTGAGATCTGCGTGGTTGTGGACGCACTCGTGCATTGTCTCCGGGCGGCACACTGGTTCCGCGATTGCGATGAGGAAGTCGTATGCTTGCTTGTACAGGGGTGCAAACGTCTCCAAGAAGATTCGCCCATCCGTGCATACCAACAGAGGCCTGTTTGATAGAGCGCAGACTTCAGATTGTCGCAAATCCCGCGAGCAAAGCAGGTCGGCCTCTGCTTCCCAAGATTTTTCACGATACCTCGCTCCATGCCTCACCTCTTTCGAGAACAACGTTGGGCAGAACCAAATATCCCCTTGAAATAATCCCCGGGCGAGAAACCCGTGATTCAAACGAGAGACTACGTTAGCAATATGCAAGGCAAGGGGTATGGACAGAACTCCAAACCACGCTACCACAAACCCTACTCTGTAATCGTTTGGGGTGGTGTTCTTCGGCGTGAACAAAAACTTAAGAAACGAAATATACGGCTGTTAAAGGGTCCTACCGATTGGGATGATCCTTTTTCAGAGAGAGTGACGAGAAGTCCCTCAACTTCCCTTCATCATCCCCTGATAACATGCGCCGCAACCCTGATAACATGCGCCACAACATCAGAAGAACTGGAGGAATATGGTGGACAATAACGCAACGGTTGTAACTTAAATGCACCAAGGTAAGATTTACCCAAAACGTGAGTCATAAGCACAGTTTGAACCCTTGTTGAAAAATGCCCCACCTGCATCTTTCTCGTGAGTATCGCGTGCCAACGGTTCTTCGACTTCCACATTATCTTCATCGACGTGTGAGACTTTTTCAAGCCCCGTTTCATTGGCGGGATCATCGGCAGCTAACTGCAGAGCTTCCACATTATCTTTATCGACGTATGAGACTCTTTCAAGCTCCGTTTCATTCGCGGGATCATCGGCAGCTAACTGCAGAGGATAAGAAACCAAGTTGGAAGAAGTTCAACAACTGTTTTCTTTTTCGCTACAAGGAAAACCCGAAAGTGATTGACGAACCTTTGTATCGATACCGATGATTCGTTTTTTTGTTTCTGTTTCTGACTCTGTCAGTGAATCTGTGCGGAAAAAAGTTAGGCTGTATGTTTTGAACAATGGCAATAAACGGAGCAAGTAATGTAATTCAAAAAATCATCGCGAAACCACTAACAACCGTAAAACTACATTAAGGAGGGATAGCATAGTTATCACCTTGAGCTTTCCTCTTCCCCATACGATAGTTCAAGTTTAGCCGAAGATGTACTGTGTCCACAGATACTTACGTTAGGGGAGAAATACATAGAATAATAACATTGAACGTTCACGAGTGAGCTTAACGAACTTTGAACAGGAAGAGAGCTTTGAGATTTTCCCCCTTTTTTCCCACGTGTCGTGTGAGCATCACTCACTCGACTGGACGTGCGGTGCGGAGCTGCGGACGTGCGGACACATGTAGACACTGATGAGATATGACATGACATGACATGACATTTGACATGACATGACATGACATGACATTTGACATGACATGACATGACATGATATGACATTTGACATGACACATGACATGACATTGACATGACATGATGACATGACATTTGACATGACATGACATTTGACATGACATGACATGACATGACATGACATTTGACATGACATGACATGACATTTGCGCATGACATGACATGACTTTCGACATCGCTGCACTCTTACTCTTGTTCCCCGAGTTTTCCGCATGTGAAAACCTATTAATCCAACGTGATTGAAGTAGCATGCAAATATTCATTCCAACGCGTGCCCAAGCGCCGTACATCGCCCAAACATGATTCAAAATGATATTTTATTTGGACTATAACCAGCATTGAACGGGGCCTATACGTTGTCGGGGATGCATGGGTGAGTGTCGGTAATGCGCTAAGACCTCGTTGTCGGCACAGGTGTATGCGGCGTTGATGGGAATTCCAACTTCCCCCCAGTATGGGGGAGTTGTGGATCCTCTTCTGTCACCCCTCGCCTTGAGGTGCCACGTAGGCAGTCAGCTTTCCGCCGTTCTCTGCGATAATAAAACACCCAGTATTTTATTATCTTCACCTTACTTAGCCTTTTACTGAATCCCAGCTTTCGTTCCTGCAGTGATATATATATATATATCCCTTCTTTCATCAGGTTATGGGCCTGTTCTGCTGGATATGACATGGTGATTGCCATTTCGTCACCTGTCATAACCGTTGTCAGATTCGGTGTCCAGTAGTGACCGATAACTCTCGTGCTATTTAACTCGCTAGTCCGTATGTCTGTCTCTCTTTTAATATCATAATATTCCGAGTATGTAGCTTGCCACTACTTTCCGACTTGCGTAGACCCTCTGTCCGCTTGTATATTATTACCCTCACGGTATAATATCCAGCAGGTTATGGTACCACCTTACGCTTGCGTTATGTCTTTGCAGGTTGGTTGGTTCGTGGTTCGGCTTTTGGGTTGCGTGGGATTTTTGCCGCTTTCGGCATCATTCTTTGGCCGAGGACGTGCGCTCACTTGAGCCTGCTGGGACGTCGGATTGACCGCCCTGTGCGACTTGTTGTTGTTATCTCTTTTGGGGCACGCATCTTTCGCTGGCTCTTCCTATGGGGTTTACGTTATCATCTTTACCGCAGCTCTCATTAGGCTGCGTTTTAGAGTAGAACTTCGTGGAGTGATCCCACAAGTTAAATTTCTGTTTCGCATAAGATCGCCTTTTATGTTTACGTTGACGTTTCGTGCTTTGGAGAGAGCGTTGCAGCCGCTATAGGGAGCGCGTCCCTATGGTTCGTATTTTCGGCTTCGCTTGACGACTCAGCCTTATGTTATATATATATCGCATTATGACGCGTGATGCCGTTTCTGTTCTTGTTCGCGCCTTCTCAGATTCGCGCGTTTTAAGTAATTTGGAACGTCTGGTTTTACGTTGCTTGACGTGGTTTTCTCTCTCGCTATTGGAGGAATGGAGGAATTCTGTGGCCTCGCTTTCTATCGGGCAGTTTTCTCCGCTGGGACCTCTAGCTTTGGCATGCATTACATCTTACTCGTTGGACTTATGGACTTCTGGTTTTCTGGGCGCGTTATCACCCCGTGGGTGGTGCTTTGGTGCCATTTGTTATCATATTGTGGATTACCTTCGTTTCGTCACGTTGTGGGCTTGAGACCCTGCGTCGGATTGGCATTTCTACGTGGTCGTTGCTGCTCCGCTTTGGGTGGTGCTTGTTCGGGATGTTTTATTTGTTTGACGTGCAGTATCGTTGGCAGGAGTGGTAGATGTTGGTCGGCGCTACACCACTTGTCACCAGCTAGCTCTCCACTAGTCCACACGACCTCGCAGGCATCTGATTTTTTCCGTGCGATGGCACCGTCCTGGCCCTGCAGTTCTCTGGTCTTTGGCATGATCGACCACTTCCTTGACGGCTCGCCTATGGCACGGCGAGCATGACGTTGATTGGTTGCGTCTTTCTTCATCTATTCGACTCTACGTTTTCGGACCCCCTTTCGTTCGCTGCTTTCTCAGTCGGTGGTGCTTAGCTGGCATTGCACTAGCAGCTTGCGGTGGAGATTCGTTCCTTTGGGTTCTTACACTAGTTCGTGGATGCTTCCGATCTTGTGGTTTGCTTATGCTGTTATGCATTATTATGGCATGCGTTTAGCCACGAGCTCCGGCTCGTGCATCTTGCATCTCCCCTAGCTGACTAGCGAAATGACTTATCTCTAAGACTTTTAGCTAGCCAGGGTGGTGTCGGTCACTCGTGTCTGTTCCACCTCATCTGAGGTGGTGTGCTGGATATGACATGGCGATTGTCATTTCGTCACCTGTCATAACCGTTGTCAGATTCGGTGTCCAGTAGTGAGCTAGTGACCGATAACTCTCGTGCTATTTAACTCGCTAGTCCGTATGTCTGCCTCTCTTTTAATATCATAATATTCCGAGTATGTAGCTTGCCACTGCTTTCCGACCTGCTTAGACCCTCTGTCCGCTTGTATATTATTACCCTCACGGTATAATATCCAGCATGTTCCACTCAGGTTGCGTTTTTGGCATTTAGTATTTGACTCTGGTCACCGCATCTCCAGCGACTTCGCGCACCTCCAGCGTTAACTTTTTTATTTTTAACTTACTTTTGGCATCTCCAGCCGCGTTGCACCACCAGCACTCGTTCTCTACTTCTCTTGTCGAATTCAATTCGCAAGTCTCTTTGGCGTGTCGTACCACGCGCTCATCTCTGCGGCATCTCCAACTCTTCACAATTCCGAACTATTTTTAACTTTCTGGCCAGCAGCGCTTCTCCTGCAGCAAACGATTGGCTTACCGCACGACTATTTGGACGTCGCCGACGTCTTCCTCGTCAAATTCTGCCCCAAATTGCGTCTTTCATCACTTGATTTAGTTTTTTTTTGCAAAAAGTTATCGTTTCGCACGAAACCCAAACTTTTTAACTTACAGATTTTACAGTTACAGCGGCATGGCTACTTTACGCCAACGTACGCGCATGGCCGCTCTGCGTTCTACGCTAAATTTACTTAGAGATCGACAATCTACCGCTGGCTACAATCTGGTGGTGCTTGGTGGTGCCTATACCCCAAGCACCAACATCGGCTCCGGCGTTTTCGTCAATATCGACCGCGAGGATTTTGACTTCGTCGCCCTCGCCTCTCCTCATCCTTCGCTGCCAGCTTTACATGACTAGCGTATGTGTTCGGTTGTGAGGACTGAACCAGTCTCACAAGGGTGCAAGTAACACTTACAGGGAATATGGTACAGGGACCATAGGTTGATATCGGAATACTGTGTATACTGTCGGATATTTCTTTATACTTAGATGAACTTTCACTTGTTTGAAGTTACAAGACACCAGAGGTCAGTGCCAATGTGTAACTAATTCAAAAACTGACATGAGAGCTTGTTCAGCTAGTAACATGTCGACTCGAATTCCCTCAGATCTCATCCGAATTCGACAGTCACATGCTCAGTCACTTCATGTTCACATATCCTCTGACAGGTCTTGTCATTTGGCCCTTGGGCTGTAGCTGCCAGTCATACAGTGATCTCTGCTCTGAATTACTGAATAGTCATAGATCTGATGATGTGGCAAGATCTGGGACTCTCCTGGTTTCCCTCCAGATCTGTGTGGCTGTTTGAATATAAAATGGTTCCCCCCCATTTCTGGAATGGTTTCCCACCAATTCTCTCAACCTGATCTGCTGTGGTTGCAGATGTTCAAAAAGTCACAAGCTGTCAGTCACCCTTGTCATACCTCGCGGTCATACTGGTGACTGTCACTGGTGCTGTCACTCGTCATTCAGACACGACTGTCTCTCGTCTGACTCGCGATACACCCTAGTACAACTCTCCCCCCCTTTGCGGCGCGCCTACGTCCTCGCTAGGCTGTCCTGCGTGCTCTTATGTACATAGTCAGGGAAGGTTAGCATGCACTTTGCGACAAGATCGGGCTGCTAAGCCCTCGGTTCTCGGGTCCGTGCCCCCCAGTCCTCGGGTCCGGGTCCCCCATACGGTTCTTGGGTCCGTGCCCCCCAGTCCTCGGGTCCGGGTCCCCCTTACGGTTCTTGGGTCCGTGCCCCCCAGTCCTTGGGTCTGGGTCCCCTTCCGCAATCCGGGTTCGCCAAGGTGCTTCACCGTCTCACGCTGCCAACGCTCATCAGGTTTGGCAACCTCAGCACTACCAGATCACGGGTCTTCCGCGGCCATTGCGCCCCGTGGCTGACCAGCCTCGGTATCTTGAGACTCGCACATGTCAGTCCTCGCTGTCAGCGTCGAGATGAGGTTCATTACCGCGAGTGCGCTCTCCTCCTTCATGCGCTCGTTCAGCTTCAGTTCGCAAAACAGGTGGTACAGCAACGCACGAGGTATTGCATATACCGCTTGGGCTGAACCCATACCGCGGGTGTTAGCCGAGGAGATGCCCCCTTGGGACGTGTTCTCGTGCCTTCCTAGCATTGCTCGCGCAGGGCAGGGAGTCGTGTGGGTGCACTGTAACAAAGGTACTGAAGGTGCCGCATTTGTCCATATGTGCGTTGGCTTCATGTACGGTGCGCCATACTTACAATAGGTGGTCAACAGCGGCTCTGGCAGACCTTTCATTACGGCGCGCGTGTGCAATCCTCGCAGCGTGTCGCCAGCTGGGTTCTCTATGAAGAAATACGCAGGATCGTAAAACTCAATGATCTCCCTGGTACGCCGCACGCGCATGTCCGCCAGCTTCAGATCTGGAGCTCCTAGTGTCTTCGCCTTGCTGTACTCCTTGCAGGGGGGACTGGCCCAGATGACGTCGAAATGATGCCGCGGGTAGAGCTTGTAGTTCCAGTGAAGGATGTCCTCCGTGCACGTGGCTTGCCACTTGGGTAGGATGTCCACTGTTACCACCTCGCAGTCCCTAAACTGACGTTGGAACTGCTGCTCCACTGAACCGGTACCGCAGAACAACACCAAAATCCTGACTGGGTGCTGCACTCTCGAGAGGTGGGGCTGATAGGCCCGGCTTTGGCTACTGCTGCGGACTGTTGGGGTGGGAGGTCTCATAGCCATCAACTGTGCCCGCTGCTCCTCCTGACCCTTGTGAGTCTCCCTTCGCCTTTTCTCTGGAGCTTTCTTCAGCCTTTCCTCCTCAGCTTCGAAGACTCGCAGTGGTTCTAGCCTGCCCCCTCGCCCTTCCAAGTCCTCTCGGGTTCGCCACTGGCTGTGACTATGCGGCAGCCCTTTCCATTTGGTTAGCCACTCCTGCACTGTCCCGCCAGCCTTCCCACCTAGCTTCCTGAAGCGAGTACTGATGATGCGTTCCACCTCACGCTCCCTCTGACCCTCTACCAAGACTGGTGGTGGTGCCACTTCCTCCCGCCTGCTCACGAAGTGCTTGGCTCCCGACTGAACTGGGGTAAGCCGATCCGCTGTGAACACGTCGTGCACCTTCCAATGCACGGGTAGCTCTAACCTGTACGCTGACGGGGCTCCACGGTCCTGCTCTGGCAGCTCTTGCTGCCTGTCGCTGTACAGACATTCTACTACACGTAAGGGACCGTGCCTGAGCTTGCGCAGCTTCGGCTTCATCCCCCGATCTCCAGGCAGAGTCAGGTGCTGACCATCCACCCATACTTGATCATTCACCTTAATGTGCTGTAGCCGGTGTCGTGCGTCGAACTGCTCCATCATGCGCTGCTGGGCCATCTGCAGGTTCACCCGCGCTGCCTGTAGTTGCCGCGCGAACTGCTCGGCCAGCTCGTGCGCAGTTCCTCTCTTATCCGCCGCTACTCGCCCACCTTTTCTTCGTCTTGACCCACCTTCTAAGGCTGCATCCATGAAGAAGTCCAGCTGTGTTGCGGGAGCGTGTCCGTACACCAACTCAAAGGGAGAGAATCCAGTCGATGCTGACGTGGAGTCATTGATCGCGTACTCCACAGGTGTCACCCAGAGGTCCCAGTCCTCCTGGTTCTCAGCAACGTAGCAGCGCAGCATACGCTCCACGGTGTGGTTGCTGCGTTCCACTTGCCCATCGCTCTGAGGGTGATAGGGAGTGGTGCTAGCTACCTTGACGCCCATCAGTCGCATGAACTCCTGAGTCATGGCGTCGCGAAAGCGGGGGTCTCTGTCGCACACTATCTTCATTGGAGCTCCGTGCAATCGCCATACTGCGTCCATGAACAATCTTACCACTACTTCTGCAGAGCTGTCGTTGTAGGTCATTGGCACCACGTGTATCATTTTGCTCAGCTTGCAGGTGAAGGTGGTGAAGGCGTTTACTCCTCGCTGAGTCATCGGAAGCCCGGTTACGAAATCGATGCTGACAACCTCCCAGAGCCTGCTTGGCACTCGATGCGGTTGCAGCAGCCCCATGGGATACCCTTGTCGCGGCTGGGTCTGCTGGCACGTCACGCACGTCTTTACCCATTCCGCTATATCTAGGTCCATTCGCGGCCACCAGAAACGTCTTCGGACCCGTTCCAGCGTCTTGTCCCTGCCGGTGTGGCCTGCGGATGGTGCCTCGTGAGCTTCTCTCAACACTAGCTCCCGCAAGGGCGAGTCCGGTGCCAGCACCACCTGATAGCGCCCTTCAGCCACTCTCCAGATAATGTCGCTTACCAACCGGAAATGCTCTGTGCGATGATGCTGGGTATTTAGCAGCTCCTGCTTCAGGGTCCTGAGATATTCGCTCCGTCTGTGCTCAGCTCTCAGTGCTCGCAAGAACACCCCTGGCTCCACCGTTCCCGACTTGTCTCTGACCTTTGCTGCTGCTCCGGAGAGCGTGACTGCTGGTTGCGCTGTGGGTCTCTCGCGTGGGGCCAGCTTGCTGGATGGCTGCTGCGGCCTGGCTATCACTACTAGCACTGGCCATGGGACTGGCAGTTCCTGCAGAGCCGAGCGGTGACCTCTCTCCTCTCCAGGTGAGGTAAACAGTCTGTTGGGCTCACCATGCTCGTTCCCCCTTGGGATGACTTCTACGATCTCCAGGCCAAATTCACGTAGCAACGGTCGCCAACTCGCCGGAGGGAAGTCGGGCAACAAGAACAAGGCGGCTGTGTGGCACGGGTCCTGCTTTGCTTCAGATGCATAGTGTCGCAGAATGTCCTCAATGCTCACGTTGGGGTCTGAAAAGGGGGGGTTGCACCAGACGATACGACCCCTCCACTGCTCGCTCAAGCAATCAGTCCAGAATGTGCTCACCTGTCGGTTCTGACCCATAGCGTCACAGCACGCATCCACCTGGAATGGTCCTCCCAGTGCTCGAGAGTACTTGCTCTGCAGCCTAGCGAACTCCGAGGAGATCAACTTCCAATCCTGCTTGTCCACCAGCGGTTCTCCAGGTCGGATCCTTGGGCTTGCTTGCTGCTGCTCTGCTGCTGTCGCTGGCGGTTGTGCTGCTGGTTGCTGCACTGCTGCTGATGGCTGCTGCTGCTCCGCTACTGGCTTCTGAGCTACTGTTGCAGGCGGTTGTGCTGGGGGTGTCTCTGACAGAACGGCTTCTGCATCCAAGGGAGACGCTGGGTCATCACCTGTTGCTGATTGTTCTGCTGCTGCCGCTCTAGTAGTTACGCCCGCAAGGGCAGAGACTGCCGCCATCGTGGCCACTGTGTCCATGGCGTCGCGCCACAGGTCGGGGGTCTCCGCCCACCACAGGCCATTAAGCTGCGTCAGCTTCCCAGTTACCACAGGAGGGTTCACTGGAGGGTACTCCTCGTCCTCCTCGTCTGCTGAACTGAACCCCGCGTCCAACGGAGAGCTAGGGTCCTCCTTCCCCATCTTCTTCTCCTTTACCGCTGCGTTCACCTCAGCCTTAGCTTTGGTTACTTCTGCTGGGTTCCCCTTAGCTCCCGCTGCTCTTCGGCCCTCTTCCGCGGATACAGGCTGGTCGGTGCTCAGGTCCACATACCCCGCCTCCTTAAGCCCGTCTCGCGCTGTCGTCTGCACGTAGTCCGGTCGGCGAGAGGCCGCGTCCGGCACCACCAGCGTGCGCCCTGGCACGTGCTCCATCGCATGCACGCCCACCTCCACCAGGTCCTCGTACCACCTAGCCTGGCGTCGGCTGAGCTCCCGTCCAGGTGCGAATAACCACTTTAGAGGAGCATGATCCCCCATTAACCTGAACTCCGTGAATGTCAGGTAATGTCTCCAAGTCTGCGTAGTGCAGTGGTGGATGGCGGCTAGCTCACGCTCACCTGCGTGGTAGTTCTGCTCAGCAGACGAGAACTGCTTGCTCTCGAAGGCGATCGGCTGCAGGCCCTTCCCCAGGTCCTGCATCAGTACCCCAGCCAGTGCCACCGCACTGGCGTCCGTCTGTACGACGAATGGACTGGTGCCGTTGTGAGCTGCCTTCTGATCTGGCAGGATCAACGTAGGGGCTGTGGTCAGCGCGTGCTTCAACCGTTCGAATGCTCGCTCCTGCTCTGGGCCCCACTCCCAGGGCACTAAACTCTTGGTCAGCTTGGTGAGCGGGTGTGCCAGGTCAGAGAATCCTTGGATGTACCGCCTGTAGAACCCAGCTAGTCCCAGGAACTGTCTCACGTGCTTGACCGTCTCCAGCTTGGGCCAATCCCTTACTGCTGCGATCTTGTCCTGCTGGGGTCGGCATCCTTCTCGATCAATTACATGCCCGAGGAACCGTACCGAGCGCTTGAAGCACCGCAGTTTTGATTCCTTCCGCCGGACTTTGTTCTGACGGCAGACCTCCCGCACCTGCTTCAAATGATCGAGGTGTTCGGTTGGATTCTTACTGAAGATCATGATATCGTCCACGAACACCCTTACGAATGGGAGATGTCCTAGGTAGCTCTGCATCATACGCTGCCAGCAAGAAGGACTGTTTGACAACCCCATGGGCATAACCAGCCACTCATAAGCTACGAACGGCGTGGTCATCGCTGTCTTCTCGATAGCGTCCTCCTCCATGGGCACCTGCCAGAATCCCCACAGAGCGTCCGCGGTGGAGAAGATAGTCGCTCCCTGGAGGTCATCAATGAGGGACTGTACGTCAGGGAGAGGGTAACGGTCCTTCACAGTGATCTCGTTGATCTGGCGATAGTCGATCACCAGTCGCAGCTCCTTGGGGTTGGGGGGCTTGGGCACCATCAGGACTGGACTGCCCCAAGGTGAAGACGAGGGACGGATGTATCCCTTTGCCAAGAGCTCGTCCAGTTGCCCACGAAGTTGTCGTAACTCCTCCATGGACAGCTTGTAGCACCTCTTGTGCCGTGCGCCATCACGGCGGTACTCGGGGTCCACGCGCAGCGGCGATTTGTGGTCGCGGTCCACGACGCCCTTAGGGAGCTCCATGCCCACCACGTCCTGGTACCACTGCTTCAGCTTCACCAGCTCGTCCAGGATCCAATGTGGTACCTCTGCGTCCTCCTCATCCTGCTTAGCCTCCTTGGTCTCGCCTTCGTGCTGCTTGACCTTGCCATCCGCGCCGCTGCTCTGCTCTTCACTAGGTGTCGCTGCAGCAGCTGGTGCCTCTTCCCTGAAACAGCTATACCCATCTTTGCTTTGCCCTGCCTCAGATGCTATAGGTGCTGCCAGTACTGGCTCGCTAACTCTGCGCGATCTCCTGTGGTTCACCCCTCTGCTCCTCCGTTGCTCCTGCTGCAGACGCAGAGCCTGCCCTGTTTTCCACAGACAGTATGCTTCCTCCTCCCACTCAGGTTCCAATTCCTCCGCGTGGTGCTGTGCAGCCTGCTCCCTGCGCTCTCGTGGAAGCATCTGGAATGCCTCCCATCTGGCCCTTGTGGGGTAAGGTCCCCAGTCTCGCACAGCGGGTTGCGCTGATGTGGGGCACGTCGCCGGTCGCAGAGCACACACCTGCTCCTGAGCCCAGTCCTCCTGCTCTGTTGCATCTTGTTCAGATTCAGACGAACTGCTGTCGGAGATTAGGGTGGCTATGCTTGCTACTGTGCTGTCGCTGTTGCAGCCTTCTTCGTCAGAGGTAACTTCCCCCCCCCTTTGCCTAGCGTTGTCACCCTCTGCTTCCGATGATGAGGATGAAGATGCCTCTGATAGGGCTGCAGAGGCCTCTAAGGGAGAGTTGGGGTCGTCGGTGGCCTCCATTTTAAATGTGCCATCTGGAGCCAGATACATCAGGTACGCCTCCTCGCCGCTATTCTTCAAGGTTCGCAGGTCCTTCCTGGCTTGCTTAGTACTGATAAGCTGTGCCTCTACCAGTCCCATGGCCTGCCCAGACCCTGTAGATGACGACCCTGGATTGCATCCCGCAATGACTACCTTCTGTGACCCATGGCCAAACCGCACACTCCCATACTGTGCGTAGTCAAAGGTGATCCGCCGCTGAGCTCGTAACCAGTCACCCCCCAGCACCACGTCCACTCCCAAGGATAAGGGCATCACTCGCAGAGTTACCTGCTTGGCATAACTTCCCTTCCGCGTCTCCGCCGTGAGCTTGGGCCGAATGCAAGAGTTGGCGTCGTAGACTGTGCCATCTGCAACCTGCACCCGCATTGGTTTCTCATGGACTGATGGTTGCAGCTTGAGCTTCTTCACAGTCTCTAGGGATGTGAAGCTGGAGGAGGCCCCGGTATCGATGAGGACCTTCACTCTCACCTTGCCAATCCACGCCCAAAAGATCATGAGAGTGGGCCCGGACGCATCCATGGCAGCTAGCACATGTTCGTCCAGCCACTCTCCCCAACGCCCCGCTCCCGCGTCCACGCCTATGTCCGGCCTGATGCTGGCCAGTTTGTGCAAACCTGGCTCCACTTCCCGCGGGTTCAGTTCTTCGTCAGAGTTGTCGTCGGGTAGGTGGTAAGTGCCTGCCTCCGCTATCAGGGCAGTCCAGCGGGCAGACCTGGTGATGGCGGAGTCTTCCGGCGCTGGATCATCTGGCCAGGGTGCTGGTCTGGCGGTCGCCGTTTCCCTGCTCACCTTCGTCATCTTCCTCAGGTGCTCTATGCGGCCCTTCACCTGTACCATGGCACTCCTGACTCTGTGCTGATGCACCTCTGCTTCCCGCCGCCTGCTCGTCAGTGTCCTGGCTGCCTCCCACGCTGCTGGTTTGTCACGTTGCACTCGCTGTTGTGCTCGCGACAGCGGCGGCGGCTTGGCACGGTCCAGTCGTCGTCGCAGCGCACGTCCAAAGAGCTGCCGGGGCGCTGCCTCCTCCCTGAACCTCACCCTTCTGGCACCTGATGGCTGCAAGGCGCGCTGGTACACACCTTTTGTGCACGGGTGTCCCTGACTTCCTTGCCCGAACAAAGGGAACCTGATTTGTACCTCTGTTGGGGTGGATGCCTGCGCTGGTGCCACTTCTGGCTCCATCTCGCTTGGAGCCACCACAGTAACCGGGTGAGTCCGCTTCAACCACCTCACAGCTCGCCTCAGCTTCTCGGTTGCCTTTTGGGCTGGTCCCGGGCCATGCCTCATCCGGTGGTCTTCTCTGAAATGGGTGTTCCACCGGTAGGGCTGGCTGTGTCGCCCCCTCACAGACATCTCCTCCAGAGGCCTGGTCCCGCTCCTGTCGGCCTCAGCAAGGGGCGGAGTACTCCCCCTGCTGGCTCCGGGACCTATGCCTTCGGTATAGGAGAGGAACTGGCCCCCGCGGCCTCTCCCTCGCCAAAATCTGAACCCCTCTCCTGCGCGATGACTGCGAACGTCTCCTCCATAAGTTCCGGGCTTGCGCCAGAGTTCTCCAGGGTCTCGAACGCCTCATCCCAGATGCACTTTACCCATGCAGCTTTCTTCTGCTGGTCGTGCTGCTGCGGGCAGGCCCTCGCCAAGTGCTCCTTAGATTTGCATTTCCTGCAACCAGTGTACGTAGACGATCCAGGCAGCTGCCTGCCCTCCACTTCTGCCGGCGCTGTCGGTAGCGCATAGCACTGCTCCACGTGTTCATCGAGGCACTCAACCAGCGCAGCCACTGGAAAGGGAGACTGGTCCCTGGCTGCCTTCAGTCCCACCGGATCCCGTCGCTCCTCCAATGTAGCCTGCTCCACGTATTTGCGCAGTAGTTCCGCCTCCCACCCAGCTGGTCCAGTTGACTGATGAAAGTCTACCTTGCCCAACAGCTCCTTATGAACCCTCGCGTGCAACTCGGGTGTCAGTCCACTGAGGAAGATGCCGGGTAACGAGGCTCTGCTGACTGGACCGGTGACTCCGTGCTTATGCAGGGATTCCATCAGCTCAAACGCTTCCATTAGAGCGTGGTGGAAGGTCCGCGCATTTCTTCCTGCGTTCTTGCCCGAGGCCTGCCGAGACCGTGACAACATGCTGGGTAGAATGCTAAGGTGAGCGTCGCTGATGCAAGATCGAGCGAGGGTGCCGCTCAGATCGTCCAGCGTATTCATCTGATTGGTTAGAACCTTCTGGTTTAGCAGCCCTTGGACCGATCCTTCCACCCTATCCCTGATGATCAGACGCAGTTCTTCAGGGACGGTGGTGACCGTGGCTTCACCTCCATCGGCGTCCTCGTTCATCTTCTTCGTGGCCAGCGCTCTCTTCACCTGCTGCTCCTTGAAGTAATCTTGCAGCTCCCTCATCAGAAGTTTTAACGGTTGCAGCAAATGACCAGATGTCTTCTCTCCCGCTGCCTGATCCAGAGGACACGTGTACGTAGTGATGCGCTCCCTTAGCTTCCGTAAGGTACTCAGGAGTCTGTCCTCTGCCTCCAGCTTCTTCAGCTGTGTCTGCTCCAACCGCGCTGGATCGGTCTCTGACCGCGGTGGAGGTTCACGTTCCTGCTCGGACGCGTCTCTGCGAGGCGGAGGTCCACGTTCCCGCTCAGGCGCGTCTCTGTGGGGCGAAGGGTCTGGATCTGGCGGGGGCTGCTGATCACTAGTACTCCGCGGCTGAGACTGTGGCGTTGTCACATCGGGCGTGGGAATGATGGGCAGCTGAGCTAAGGCTCCTGTCCAGGGGGTTTAGTGCACTCCTGACAAAGAGGCACCTGCACACAGGTCCGGTTGGAACCCAACATCACATCCCAGATTAATCCGGGAGTGACCCGGATCTGGCCCTCGGGCGATCGCAGTAAGCGACCACACCGGACACACCCTGCGCCTTCGGGTACTGGGTAACCTGTGTCGCTGATGAGCTGCATCACTGGACCGGGCAGGGTCTCACGAACTCTATGGTTCTTTGCGTGCCCATAACTCACAGCTAAGTTGGAATACTTTGCTGCAATGGCGGTAGCTTCTTCCACCCCCGAGTTGTGCACCCTCACGTGGTCCCGGATACCTTGTTCCACAGTGATAGGCACTGAAGGGTATCTCCACTCCTCCAAGGCTGCTGTCTCCGAGCCCGAAGGTTGTGCTGAGGATACTGAACTCGACACTCCTCCTTCTGTCCCTGAGGTCTGCGCTGTGCTGGCTCCAGTGTGGTTATGCACCGCCAATTGCCATGCCTCATCCTCACTCAGCGTTGGGTGTAGGGCTTTGGTGTGTTCGTACCACACCAAGTTTGTGTCCTTCGGTGTGGGGGAACGCACTGGCAACGGGTGAGGGGTACTCCTCTCCTGCAGCACTGTCCTCTGGGCAGCCATCATAGCTTCCCACCCCTCTTGCTCCCAGTGCACGTCTTCCCCAGCGGCCTTCGCACTGGCTATAGCCCGCTGTCTCTCCGCAGGCAGACACTCGAAGGCCTGGTCTCTAAGAGCCTTGTCCTTCAGCAGGGTTTTTACCGCCATCTCTGGTGTCAGGGAGTGGTTCTCCTCAGCCGCTACAACAGCCCTAGCCTTTCCCTTCTCCTCAGCTGTGAACTTGCTTCGCTTCTTGGGCTTCTTGGACTTCTTCTTCTTCTTCTTCTTCTTGAATCTTCGCCGCCCTCTGCTCCGCTCTCCACTGTCGTCACTGCTGCTGCTGCGGTATCTGCGCTCTCGCTCTGGCGATACTGATTTCCCACTGAGCGACGATTCGCTACCGCTGCTGCTGCTGGGATCATCCTCAG
>LGRX02000258.1:0-16837 GCA_001247695.2 Cymbomonas tetramitiformis
CATAGAGGGGTACGGAAAAAGCGGTACGATCACTGCGGGTTGAACACAGGCAGTGAAAGGACTCGAGGATAATATTACAGGAGTAAGGAGTGGCGGCTTACGCCGCCAAGTTATTACTGCGGGAAGGTTGTCTGAGAGGGGCGCGTGTCGCAGTGTCATCATCATAGCGTGTGACACAGTGAAAGGACTCGAGGATAATATTACAGGAGTAAGGAGTGGCGGCTTACGCCGCCAAGTTATTACTGCGGGAAGGTTGTCTGAGAGGGGCGCGTGTCGCAGTGTCATCATCATAGCGTGTGACACCGCGACCGCAACTACGATGCTTCAGGTGTGAGTGACACAAGGAGTCACATACTACTAGATACTACTATAGGGTACCTAATATTGTACTCTACGTGACACTACCTGACTACGAAGTGGTCACTAAAGATGAAGCACTACCCATTCAATGGAAGGGTACACTACGGCATGCATGCTAGAAAATACGTCTAGGGCACTACCGATTTACGTACAAAAAGCACACTCAGCAAATTACCTCTAAGGCACTACCAAGTAAAGTGCTTCTAAGCACTACCTACGAAAGGGATCGCGACGTGTGATCGTAGAATGTTGAAAATGTTGATTGTCGTTCTCAAAGATAATTTCAGGTCCCTCGAAGATTATCACACGCCATGGGGACGTGGAGAAGGGTCAAAACTGAAAACTAGCCTTGGCAGATCGCGCGAAGTTATTTGGCTGCAAAATGTCGACGATGCCCACACAAAACACGTCGAATTTTCTTGAAAATGAGGCCGTTGAGGAACAGCTTTTGAGGGGTCAGGCTGTTCAGGTTGGTGTCGATGAATCCCAACTTCCAAAGGGGTAGAGAGTAGAGAAGGGTCGACGAACGCGATGGGGCTGTAAATCTGGCCAGAAAATCTGCCAAATGGCTGATTAGTAAAGAATGACGAAACAGTCAAAGAGGTTGAGGAAGATGTACGGTTTACGGGCTACCGGTTCCCAAGAGTCAATTCAGTTTACGAAAAGGGCAGCGAAAATAAAAATACCGTAGTAAAAATACCGAAAGGTCAAAAATAGCACTACCGACGATGAGAGGTGGATGGCATCCGATTTCCAGATCTGAAAGAGGGGGTCACTGAAAATGCGGCAGGTCGCGGGGCGCAGCAGGTCTGCGAAATTCCAGGCTGGCGGCGGTTGCTGCTGAGAGGTTGTCATCGAATGACGTTGGTCGCCAAAGTGGGGTCACTACTCCCATCGAAATGGCTGAATTTCCGGGGACACAAATTCCGGAAAAGAGAGATTGCTGCCGGGGTCACCACTCCCTTGTGGCAGCGAGAGAAAGTTTGCAGCGGTCGCGTTGGCCGAGATCATCGCAAAAACCATGCCGGCTGTAAAAATGAAGCTAGTAAACGCGGAAAATCTCAAGATTTCGCGAATCAGAACCTGGAAAATACAGGGGAAGCGTAAGCGAGGCCCATAACCTCATGAGAACCACGATATCTACTAGCTACATAGAGGGGTACGGAAAAAGCGGTACGATCACTGCAAGTTGAACACAGGCAGTGAAAGGACTCGAGGATAATATTACGGGAGTGAGGAGTGGCGGCTTACGCCGCCAAGTTATTACTGCGGGAAGATTGTCTGAGAGGGGCGCGTGTCGCAGTGTCATCATCATAACGTGTGACACCGCGACCGCAACTACGATGCTTCAGGTGTGAGTGACACAAGGAGTCACATACTACTAGATACTACTATAGGGTACCTAATATTGTACTCTACGTGACACTATCTGACTACGAAGTGGTCACTAAAGATGAAGCACTACCCATTCAATGGAAGGGTACACTACGGTATGCATGCTAGAAAATACGTCTAGGGCACTACCGATTTACGTACAAAAAGCACACTCAGCAAATTACCTCTAAGGCACTACCAAGTAAAGTGCTTCTAAGCACTACCTACGAAAGGGATCGCGACGTGTGATCGTAGAATGTTGAAAATGTTGATTGTCGTTCTCAAAGATAATTTCAGGTCCCTCGAAGATCATCACACGCCATGGGGACGTGGAGAAGGGTCAAAACTGAAAACTGGCCTTGGCAGATCGCGCGAAGTTATTTGGCTGCAAAATGTCGACGATGCCCACACTTAAACACGTCGAATTTTCTTGAAAATGAGGCCGTTGAGGAACAGCTTTTGAGGGGTCAGGCTGTTCAGGTTGGTGTCGATGAATCCCAACTTCCAAAGGGGTAGAGCGGAGAGAAGGGTCGACGAACGCGATGGGGCTGTAAATCTGGCCAGAAAATCTGCCAAATGGCTGATTAGTAAAGAATGACGAAGAAGACAAAGGGGTTGAGGCAAGGATGTCCGGTTGATGGGCTACCGGTTCCCAAGAGTCCATTCAGTTTACGAAAAGGGCAGCGCGTTAAAAATACCGAAAGGTCAAAAATAGCACTACCGACGATGAGAGGTGGATGGCACATCCGATTTCCAGTTCTGAAAGAGGGGGTCACTGAAAATGCGGCAGGTCGCGGGGCGCAGCAGGTCTGCGAAATTCCAAGCTGGCAGCGGTGGCTGCTGAGAGGTTGTCATCGAATGACGTTGGTCGCCAAAGTGGGGTCACTACTCCCATCGAAATGGCTGAATTTCCGGGGACACAAATTCCGGAAAAGAGAGATTGCTGCCGGGGTCACCACTCCCTTGTGGCAGCGAGATAAAGTTTGCAGCGGTCGCGTTGGCCGAGATCATCGCAAAAACCATGCCGGCTGTAAAAATGAAGCTAGTAAACGCGGAAAATCTCAAGATTTCGCGAATCAGAACCTGGAAAATACAGGGGAAGCGTAAGCGAGGCCCATAACCTCATGAGAACCACGATATCTACTAGCTACATAGAGGGGTACGGAAAAAGGCGGTACGATCACTGCAGGTTGAACACAGGCAGTGAAAGGACTCGAGGATAATATTACGGGAGTAAGGAGTGGCGGCTTACGCCGCCAAGTTATTACTGCGGGAAGATTGTCTGAGAGGGGCGCGTGTCGCAGTGTCATCATCATAACGTGTGGCACCGCGACCGCAACTACGATGCTTCAGGTGTGAGTGACACAAGGAGTCACATACTACTAGATACTACTATAGGGTACCTAATATTGTACTCTACGTGAAGGTGAACTGCCACGCACCTTCTACCACAACGAAAGCGAAACCTGACGAAAGGGTTAGCACGCAATTCAAATACAAAAACAAACTTTTACACTTAGGTCAGTGGAAAAAACAGGCACAAAGTGTAAGTAGGCGCAAACCAACAAAGAGTGGGGCTGTATGGGCGGGCGCACTGCGGTGAACTGTTTCGACATACACCATATTTGCAAAATCGAGTCAGTCGCGGAAATTGCCGCAGAAAATGTGCAAAATTGAGAACTTCCAAAAGAACATTCATTGCTCACAAATACGGTCGGGACCACTTGTGAAGCAGCCGTACAAACAGCAACGGAGAAACGGGAAAACAGAGAGCTAGGAACCAACGTACCGTAAATTGGAGCTTTGAATCTCACGGGCAACCTGCACAATCTCCGACACGACGCCCACAAACCGCGCTTTCAGTTTACACATAAACAATGAAAAATAGTGAAAAGTATAAAGCTGGAGTAGCAGGCAGTTCAGGTCTGCGTGCAGTGCAGTGCGGTAGTGTAGGGTGGGCGCTCCTGGTGAATAATGAATGTAACGAACGTTGGCAGGCGCGGAACGTATTTGGAACGGGTGCTCGGTCAAACACTCATACCGTCATACGCGGGTCCGCGGCATTCTCGATTCAGGATTAGGTTCCATGAACCTGCTTCATGGATAGTAGGAAAAATTAACGATGAGAGTCCAGGAAATATCCGGATCTGACGCCCGTAACCATCTAAGATTCAATCGGACGATAACCTGATTTTAGGTTAGAATCTAAAACATCATTGGCTCGAATTTTTCGAACCAATACCTGACCTGAATGGAAGATCGGGTATGAAAAAGTTACGAATTTAATGAAGTACTGTGAATATGATTGGTCAGATGAGCAGCGTCTGTGAGCTCCTCGCAAAATCTGGAGTAGGACAGCCGACGTCTGCAGTAGGACAGCCGACACGATGCGGCAGATCGGCATTTTTGAATCGGAAGGCTCAAAAAGAGCATATTACGCGGCTTAATAATATAGATATTATTGTGTTCAATGTAGAATGTTGATGTTGGCGATGCCGTGACATGACATTGCCATGACATGACATGGCATGACATGACATGACATTTGACATGACATGACATGACAATGACATAACATCAAACATCTAACATGACATGTCAGGATTCGTGTCGATTAGTTTCGCAACGCAGAGATGATCGACTGATCCGATGGCCTAGTGGAGATTTCCTGTTTGAGATCGACCGTGCCTAGTACTTGTGTCACTGTGTCCACACAGATCAACATACAGAGATCGAGATTGAGATTTCAGAATGCAGATTTGGGGTGACAGCGTGCCACTGTGACTGTCTCTTGTCTGTTGATGCTTGATCTGTCGTGTGTCACGGCTCACGCGTCAAGCCTCAAGCGAAGTTGACACAAGCGAAGGCCTTCGCTTGTGCTGAACTCTCCGTTTCTCAGATCCGGTTTTCTAATCAGCTGCGGCTACATAGCCCAGCTTGCATGACACATATGACACATATGTGAATGGAACCCGGCCGGTGCACTGCGTGTGGAATTACAAAATAATAATACGACATATCCAGAAGTGCCAAAAATCAAGGACTCCCGTCAGACAGGAATCAGGGTCCCACGCCCCGACTGCCGACCCCAGCCTTCTGCATGCGGGCACACGCCCCTCGTGCCAAAGGACTGAGGCCTGCAAATACTATCATTACCCTAAAGAGTACAGACTATGGACCTAAAATGCTATGCTAGGGCTGAAACCCTCAAAAAGCATAATTACCCGCTCCAGCTCAGAGTCAGGCATGACAGCAATAGCAAAGCCATCACCTAGCAAAGCCTACTGAACAGTGCCTAGATGAGAAGCAGCATGAGGTAGCTTCGCAGCCCCCCACCGAAGGATCACTATAGCTACCTCTCATCACAGCGGTCGGCACTGAACAGGCACAGGTCCTAGTCTCCTCTACCTACACTCTAATGAGCCGACTGCCCCTCTGCGGGCCGGATCTGCACGGCCTCCAGCTCAGAGCCCAGCTGCTCCAGGTCCTCCAAGTCCTGCAGCTCCTGCACTGAAAGCGGCCTCTCCTCATCCGTACCTGAATCACAAGGGAGGGCGGGTGGGAAAGTCCACACAATCACAGTAACACGGCAAGAGGCCCTCTCAGTCCGTTGCTGGCCTCTTAGGCCTCCGACTGATCAGAAAACCTCAGTTTTCAGATCTGCTCCGGATGACAGTCATACTGCCTGTCATCCTACACTGATCAGAAAACCATCAGTTTTCTAATCAGCTGCGGCTACATAGCCCAGCTTGCATGACACATATGACACATATGTGAATGAAACCCGGCCGGTGCAAGCACACAAAGATCACCACAAAGCAGTGCACATGTAATGCATGACAACAACAAGCAATCAGACAAGAAAGGCCGCCTACTCTGCTGAGCATGGGGCATGCTTCTGGACACCGCCAGCCTGCGGTTGAGGTTGGTAGCTTTGTAGGTGGCCGCAGCCGCCGACGAGCTCCAGCCACCGTACTGATTGAACTCGAAATCAGTAACCTGGTCAGCCGCAGCCACCGCCGTAGCCCCACCAGACCGCAGGGACTGGGTCCCATACAGCTGCCTCAGAGCATCGGGGTCCAAGCCAGAAGCCTCACCCAGCATCCTGAACAGGTACCTCCTCAGCTGAGGATAGTCCAGCCTCTTCCCCGTCAGGCAGTCAGCCGACGGGTCCCGCTGAAACCGCCTGCCATCAATCTGCTGAAACAGGGGCTCGTCGGGCTGCACTCCCCGTGCAATCTGAGTGTCAACCCACCTCTGACTGACCTCCACTGGGCACAAAGGCTGCCCCTCCGCCGCCCGGGCAACCTCCACCAGCTGACCATACCTGTACTTGTCCGTCTTCCGCTTCTCCAGGAAGGTGGTCATGTGGGTCTCACAGAACTTCATATCCCGCAGTCTCACCTTCTCCGCACAGTCATACCGCCAGAAGCCTGTCCACATGTCCAAACCCAGTGTAGCAAACATCTGCCGAGTGACACCTCCCAGCATCAACCAGCAACGAGCACCACTCTGCACAAATGCAAACTCCAGCGGCTCCTTCCTGTTGAGCCGCCTGTCCCCCAGCCTCCTGTGAGCTGCCTCCCGCACCGCGGCCACCAGCCGATGAGAGGTGGGGTTCCGGTCTGCCGGGACCAGAGCCAAATCATGAGCGGTGAAAACCATAGCCGAAGCGGTCTTCACCACAGAGAAGGTCCTGGCCGCATTGGCTATGTACTGTAAGTACATAGCCACCGTGACCGGGTCAGCAGGAACAGGCACCCTAGGTGGGGCACGGTCCTGACAGAAAGCCTGGTACCGTACGAACACCCGAGAGTAGCCCCGCATGGTGCTAGCCTCACGGGTGCCAGACACCGCCAACAGCATGTCTGCCCGCAGCTGCATCTCCAACGGGTCCGTCACGGAGAACTGCAGCCCAGCCCACTGCTCCCCAGTGCCTATGATGCCTGCATGAAAGGCAGCCCCCATCTCATACCCCTACCCCAGTCACAAGCCATGCAACCCCCCAAGGTACAGCGGGGACCGGGGCCTGCAGGCTCCCTCTCATCGAAGGAGACCCGCAAGAGGAGGACCCGAAAATCCGGCAGGCCCACCCCCCCTCATTGGCCCTTCCGAGGCCGGGGAGGAAGGTGTCCGCAGAAGGCTGGAGCTCCGCCCACTGCACCACACAGTCTGCCAAGTGAACCCCGTCGGGACACAGCAAGACCCACCACGGCTGGAAAGTCCAGACCGGGGCCACAATGGAGGCTGCAGCCCTCTCAGCTTGCAGAAACAGCAGGAGCCTCCCGATCATCCGAAAAGGCGGGTTGCACCAGTTGACGTGCTCCCGCCAGTCCGTCTGACCGAAAGTGTCAACCCCCGACGTACCTGGACAGTGCCAAGCACTGTTGAAGGAGGGGGCACCTGCACTGTCAAAAACAAGACAATTCTTATCAGTTGCAAACCTGTCCCGGGTGTGCCTCCACCCCCCGGCAATCCATGGGTCAGCCCACCGAAAGATTGCCGGGTTGACCATCCAGTCATCATGGTCTCTGATCTTGGACAGGGCATCAGCCCGGGCCTCAAACTCCCTGGGCATCCAAAGGGAGGACAAAACCACCCCGTGGTCAGCACAGAAATCATGCACCGCTAAAGCCAGCTCCTGAAGCTCCTGATGCCTGCTGCCAGACTCAATGACAAAATGCACAGCCTGGTTGTCACAAATGACAAGCACCCTCTTCCCTCTCAGCCTGCCAGCCACATCAAATGCTCGGAGGGAGTCAAAAATGCCCCTGATCTCCCTGAGAGTGGATGACTTCAGTCTGTCCGACATGGTCAGATAACTGTGGCCAAGCAGCTCAGGTCCCCCAAAGGACTGCTCCAGCCAGGAACCCCATGCCACCTTAGAGGTGTCCGCATGGACTGTCTCCAACTGAAGCCCCGCCCCCCTGGGCTCCCAAATGCCTCTCTGATGCCTACGAAAGCCGTCCGTCAGCCAAAACTCTAGCTCTGTCCGAAGAGCATCAGTGCCCGGGACATGAGAAGCCCACGAGCCCCAAGTCAGGGTGTCGGCTATGAGTACTGCAGCCGCCCTAGCATACAGTCTGGTGACACCCCCTAGTACAAACCACTGTGCATTAACTAAGCCTGCAAACTTAGCCACAAGTCTCAGAGGCAACCTATGAAATAGCCTCAACAAGTCTGACACACAAGCACGGATCTTGCCCAGAGCCTTCTCAGGCACGAACAAGACCCCCCCCCTCCAGGTCTATGCCTATGCCAATATGCACAAGGGCCCGTGTGAAAAACAGCTGAGACTTGGACTCAGACACGAGCCAGCCTGACTCCCGCACGTCCCGCATAATACGGGACAACACAGCCAGAGCCGAGGGGTCCGTGAGGGTAGGAGCACTCATGTCCGGAGGTATGCTGAAAATCGAAGACGGAGAGGAAGGGCCCAACACATGGTCCGAATGGCTTCCGCCCAAGACCCCTGCCTATCTTGAATATAGCAACAGAACTGAGGCAAACCGATACTTAGGGGTTTGGTTTGCGCTGGATGGCGGATGGGAACACCAAAAACAGATACTCATGGATAAGCTCACCCAAAGCCTGCTGTCAGTTCAAACACAAACCTTAAACTTGAATCAGCTTCGTTACATAATCAATGCGGTTGTTGTACCAAGAATGGCATATCCCTTAAAAGTTACATCGACCATTAGCACGGAAACAAACAATGTAGCAAAAGAAATTGATGGCACAATAGCAAACTTTGTCTTGAGATACTTAAATTGTCCCATAGACACAAACCATCAATTAGTCTGGACACCGGCCGCACTAGGAGGACTGGGGATTGACAATGTAACAGACATTGCCCATGCTACATGCATCTCGGAAACCTTAATCACACTATGCAATACAACAGAATACGAATATTGGAGTGACCAGATCATACAGGGAACACACGGCACACCGAATGCACACCTGTACAGAGACAACAGCAGCACATGGAGCAGAATGGCAAGTTATGTTATGGAAAGAGAAGCGAGGGAACTAAAAATTCAGGGCTCTCCTTTATCCCACCACCTCCCTTTCAAAAAAGCCACGGATAAAGGCGGGAACTGGTTCAAACGGGTGAGCTACATATTGTCAAAATATGGATACTCTATAGACACAAAGCATTCAACCCTACAGGACTACGAGGAACTACAGACCTTTCTTTACTCGTCACTCCCGAAGCCTGTGTATGAGAAGATAAGTATGCTAGTTGCAACTCGGAATCTTAGATACATGGGTTCCTTTCTTCAGTCTTGTGGAGGGCTTATGCTTAGCTGGGAAGAATTAAGGGCAAAGCATAGCCTACAAGGAACAGAACCCCCATCATGGTTTTCAGCCCTCCAAACAGAGGTTATATGTGACACGTCAGGGGCAGAACTGCGGAAGGTTAAATCCAAATACAGAGATACACCGCAAGCCCCGGAGGAGGGTATGATGTGCTGGAAAGGGACAGGAATGGGCCAGGAAGGGATGAAGCTAGTCACAGTTCAGAGACATGACACCGGCTTAGGTACTTTACAACTGAAGATGTACACCAAGAATCAAGAAGGGACATACATACCAGACAAAACAGGACTGAAGACTTTATCAGTTAATGAGTATCACATATTGCAGGACGGTACAACCCTAATGCCGGTGAACCAAAACTTTTTGAGAATGCATGCCAATAGTACAGCTAGGATCAACATGAGAGAAGGACCGGGAGCCGAGACATACTTAACATATGTTGGAGATAGACTCAATGACCTTTTCAGAGCAAGATGCAACAACTCATGTGCAGCGGATAACAGTGAGTTCAGCTGCCCGAGTGCATCAGAGGATGAAGAACAGGGCACACATGACGGAGCAGATAATAGGGTTAGCTTTGACTTTGCAAGTGACGGATCACTCTACAAAAGCTCATCTTTTGCAAGTTGCGGAGCAGCATACATGAGATTTGAGGAGGGAGACTCTACACCGGTCATGAGCAAACATAACATACCAAGGGAAACGCCTATCACTTCACCCACAGCAGGAATCATAGATAACATCCAAAAACCTAGCTCTACTACTGCAGAAATTTTAGGCCTCAGAAAGTTACTCCAAGATCGGAAGCATGAAATCCTAAACACCATGGTTCCTCTTACCCATGTAATTGATTCCATGGCAACTATCAATGCTGTAAACCGTGACCCTGGAACCCTAAATGTCAGGGACCTTATGCAAGAGCCAAACAGAAGGGACCTGGTAGCCATTAGACTGATTCTGGAGGAATTAGGATTTTACAACACAACGGGACAAGCGAAACTCCTGATTAAATGGATCAGAGGGCACAATAACGATAGGCTTCATGACAAAGTAGATAGGACGGCCAAAAGAGCGGCATTTAGATACAGCGGGAGACAGCTCAGGTTTGACGAAGACGGGGATTTAGATTTTTCTCTCCTCTTCCATGAACAATCCATAACGGGAGGCATCAGGAACCACATTAGGAGACTCCAAAGATTGAGCCACCACAAAAAGTGGAAAGACATGCATGGACAAGGCAGGGCACTCAGGCTATTGGAGGAGAATCATGTGAAACCAATCAAGGATGTATCAAAGATTGCATCCAAGTACTTCACAGCTTATAGGTGCAGGGAACTCACAGGCCTACAGGCATCCCCACATAGAGCACATAGGATGGGAATTGGTGAAAGCCCGACCTGCCGGACGTGTGGCACAACAACACAATGCACCTACACACACATCCAACTGAACTGCCCGGGAGAAGGAAATGAACTACACCAGTTAAGGGAAAACCAGCAGGAGGAAATGAAAGAAACCATCAGAAAAGCCACAGCGGGAGACCCGAGACTGATAATAGAAGGCAGTAACACAAGGGGAGGCATCACCAGCCCCTCCGAAATTTTCCCCTTAGCAGAAATAGACAATGACTTAACAGCCTTTAGACCACTTGCTGCCCTACCAGAGGCTAGCATGTACAGGTTGTCAAATACTAGGAAAGGCACTGTAGCAGTAGCTGCTGCGCCCATAGACACAAACAGTGATGGCAGTCACAACTTCCAAGACCTACAGTACATCAAAAAGAAAGAATTCTGGAAGTTAGTTGAGTGGCATAGGCTGACAACTGATACACCTCAGACATCGATCAGCAATTACACACAACGGGCCAATGATATTCACTCGGCACTTATAGCATGTAATACTGAGTCGGGTGACCCGAAGAATTGTTATGCGATAAGAAGAGACCTATTAGATATCATCATAGATGAGAGAGGCGCCTAGGAAAGGACGGATGTGAGCTTTTCTGTAACCCTGTAAACTCCCACCCAGGAATCAAATCAAGGAGGTGCATTCCCACGGCGGCTATGAAGGAGGCGTTGAGACCCTTTTGCCACAAAGGGAAGATAGGGTGGGATGGACTTGCAAGAGATGCATATGTCAACAGTGTCACGGGAAAAGGGAAAAAGGTCTATGGGAACCCACCCTTTGATGGGGGGGTTCTTAGGGAAGCATCTGCTGTTATGCAAACGTTGTCCCGTGGCCTAGAGGCGGCCAGGACTTCGGAAGGATTTGAGGGAATTTGGATCCTACCATTGTCTCCAAAGAACCTCAAAAAGTGGACAGGTAAGGGTTTTAAGTTAATTTTCAAATACCCAAGGGGGACCATACCCTTCATTCCACATGATTATTGGTCGGGTAAAGGGCCCTACACAATGCCAGGGGAGGGATGTTACAAAGATAAGTACTCAGATGTAGTCATATTGACAGTGAGAGCATGGGGTGTCCTGTTAGTAAGAAGCTTGATAATGAGAAAATGCAATACAAGTTGCTTCAATGGTTCATAAATGTAGTCCCGCATAAAAAGATCACCCCCAAATTGCTCAAAGAAACGGGCCTGCACCCGGATATGATTGAGCAAGCCCTTAGTGAGAAAGATTGTCTGTTGCCGCCCCGATTGTGTCCGTGGGTGGGGGGCAGGAATAATGTGGAACAACGAAACCAGTACCCTGGAGCACACTTGGATGGCGGGCACAGGAACGCAGGAGGAACCCCCTTCCTTAATGCGGTGGAGTGGCCGGAGGAACTTGCTCTTATGGGGTACTTACCAGAAGGCTTTGGCAAGGTGCTCAAAGGGATCGGGGTTCCACACCGTGGGGTGAAGACACTTTTGAAAAAACTCTCCAGGATGTGTAGGCGTCATGCGAGGGAAAGATGCATATTACATGAGACTGGAGCCCTACCTGAGAGTGGTATTGTAGAAGAGGCACCCAGCATTCAGGAACTTTGCACGGAAAATGGGAAAGCAACCGAGGTGGTAAAGGCGGCAGGGGAGATGCTAGGCAACTATGTAAACCCCCACCCTCCCCCCGGCCCTAAGGGGGCACCACCGGCCCAGGGGCCGGAGCACCCCTGGGCTTTTCTCACTTCATCACCACCACCGCCCACGCCGCCTCCATCTCCATCGTGCATCAGCTCCACGACCTGCTGATGTTTTTTCCGACGCTGGTGGCAGACACGCTTTCATTAGTGCTTTGCCACCCTTGCTTCCACGCTTTGTGGAATGTTTCCTGCCTTAGCAGACTGTCATGTATGAGGGGAACCGACTCGAGTAGATCGTTCCGAAGGCGTTGCCTTACTCATCGACGTAAATGTTTTATTATTCCCTCACAGCAAAAGCAAAGTCGTCCACGTGGGGCTGGACACGGAACCCGAGACCCCGCCACTTACCTACGAGCTCCTTGTTGATCTTCGTAAACACCCAGCAAGCTGGGGCTAGACCAAAAGGCAGCACACAAAACTCAAAGAATCTCAACAGCAACATAGGTACGAGACATCTCGTGGAGGTCTACGTGGTAGTACCCTGACTTATAGTCAAAGTAAAACAACCCGTCATCCCTCCTAAGCAAGTCAACAAAAGGCTGAAGGTGTTCATACTTGAACTTAGGAAAGATTAGAAAGGCATTGAGCCACTTACCGTTGAAAATCAACCGTAGCTTGTCCCGAGAGTCGTCCACCATTAAAGGCAGGACAACCCGCGGCTTGCTGGGCACCTCTCTCAAGGCACCCATAAGCACACACTCCTGCACAGCGTCAGTAACAAAGGCGGTATGCCTAACAGCAGACACGTGGTTAGGCAAGTGCACTCGGGGCGGAGCCCTGCCATCCTTAAACTTCAAGTTAAATCCTCTCTCAATCCAAGACATCACGTAGGAAGAGCGGACAAAGGTCCGCCAAAAGGAGGCTCGTTCCCTAAGTCTTCCCGCAACACGGGGCACAGGAACGCCCTGTTCACACAAGGGTATGGCCTCGACAATCTCTTCCTCGGACAATTCAGAACCTGGAACACAAGGAAACAACAGCCCGCGGGCCAAAAGTTCATTACAAATTTAGGGTTTCGTCCCCAAGAAGTTACATTTAAGTTGGGCATTCCACCTCAACTGCCAAGCATTCCGCTAAGCTGAAAGTACTAGCCTTCGTGGCTCTACATTCGTTACAATTCAACGGTCCGAGCCTCTGCCACGGCCTCTGCCGGCTGCGGGCGCGGCTGCGAGCATTGGTTTTGGTGGTGCCCCCATTCGTTACAATTCCAGCATTGGAGCTGGCTGCCACGCCCTGCCTGAACAGGCGGCGGTGGCGGAGGTGCTCCAGGAGCAGTCGGACGAGAAACAGAAAAGGCACCCCTGCCTAGGCCCCTTGGTTCGCCCCTTGGCAGCCGCAGCTTGGGCAGCGTGAATCTTCTCTGCTTTGACCTCTTTTTCAACTTTACGCATTAGCTTTTCGTCCTCTTCATCCTCAGCATACGATTTCCGCTCTAACTTCTCACAGATTTTCCAGCCCACTTCAGGGCCCTTGTCCGAAACCAGCGCCAAGATCTTAGCGCGCGCTTTGGCGCGCGCAATACCCTTCTCCGCAGTTTCAGACAGGAATTCCAAAGCAAGAGTGACGTTTTCAGGTAGCTCCACACCTTCCAATTCCTTCTTGGCATCTTTAAGCGCCAACTGTGACGCTGAGTGTGCCACGAAGTGGTGCTGTGTCTCTAAGAACTGCTTGCGGAGACCTTTGTCTTTTCCATCATCGTTGCGAGTTAATTCTAGGCGATCGGACCCTGGAAGCTGAGTGAGGTCTACTGCTGCCTCCCACGGACGCTTTCGGTCACCTGAAGCAACTTGCGACAGCCCTTTGAGCTCAGCAAGTCGGGCTGTCGCTCTCTCCATTTGTCGAATCAACTTCATTTGCGGTTGCGAGAGGTCCTCTCCATCCTGGAAAGCGGCAAAAGCGGTCGCGTACGCGAATGCAGATCATCAATCCGTCTCTGACACAAAATCGGGTCGGTGAACCACTCCATAATCAATATACGAATACTACTGAAAGTATATGCGCACTGAAAAACTTACGGTGTTAAGGAACTGTAAAAACGGACACAGACTGCAAAAACGGACACCGAACTGTAAAAACCGACACAGTCGATGAAAGTCCACACAATCACAGTAACACGGCAAGAGGCCCTCTCAGTCCGTTGCTGGCCTCTTATGCCTCCGACTGATCAGAAAACCTCAGTTTTCAGATCTGCTCCGGATGACAGTCATACTGCCTGTCATCCTACACTGATCAGAAAACCATCAGTTTTCGAAAATAACGGCCATAATTGCCATACCTCGTGTCACAGTTCAGTTCTGTTGCCTGGTTCAAATCGCTCAAAGACAATTAATGCGTGATGGTCTCCAGGCCATAGTGAATAATAAAAATGATATTGTGAGACGGGCTCTACATTTCAGTTTGAGTATTGATACAACGGCGTTCAATGACAGTGATTGTTGAATATAGTATAAGCGAGGTTGAACCACTCTTTCTCAGCGGACACGTCGAATATAAACCGGCACGTAAAGTTTCTTTGAGAAGACGAATAAAAAGGTCCTTGATTCAAATGCGAAGTAGCGATGGACCCCTTCAGGATCTGCTTGTTCGCAGAGCTACTTTTGCAAGCGAATTAAGGGGCAGATTTGTCGTCACAAGTATTCAAGATGATACCCAGGTTTCGACTTCCGACAGTGAATCTTCTGATAAATATAGCGCAGACGCCAACTCACCGGTCTCAGGTGAGTTTGTTTTGAACACTGTGCATACATTGCTCTAATGACGAAGAGTCGTATGCAAACTTACGAGAAGTTGCGTGGCTTTTTGGGGTTTTTCTTTGAAGTACTTACATCTTGTCCGTGGCATAGTGACATACGACGGAGTGATCCCAACTGATATCTTGCTTGAGTGACCCAAACCGGCTTAAAGAAATCAGCACAAAGCAAAAGTCTGGTCTCTTAGTAGCAATGTGAACTGTGTGTTGGAGGCACGTTTGGAGTCAATAAAGGAATGATTATATATACGTGCCAGGGGGACTATATCCAAGATGCTTATTCCGAAAAGGTGTTGATACATGTGTTCTGCCTTTCTGCAGATTCCGAGCTTTCGAAGGTTTTGCAATGTCCAATCTGCTTGGATACAATCAGCGCCCCGGTTCTCGTGCCGTGTTGCAAGAACTCTTTCTGCGCAGGTTGTATAAAAAAGTGGCACGACGGACAGGTGGAGAGAAGTAAGACGTGCCCTTTGTGTCAGAAAAGTTTCGGTACAATAGATAGTCCACGTTTCACCAACAACTTAACGTTAGAGCAAGTTGTCGAAGCAAAGCGACAGTATCATAGCGAAGGTACGAATCTGTTCACCTTTCACTACGCAAATCGCTGTATATTGAAGTGCACACACTGTGGAAGGGGGGCTACTATGTACGCAACCAGTTGTGGAGGGGAAGAGTTGGAAAAGAACATATGCACCATATTCCCTGAGCGCACGTGTTGTATGGCTTATATATTGCGTGAACCTATTGAACTTGACGTTTTTCGAACTTTCGCTTGCAGAGAAGGCTCGCACTTCACAGATGCAGCAGGACCTACACATAAAGGACCAGGAGTTACACGCGTTGGACCAGGAGATACACGCGTTGGACCAGGAGTTACACGCGAAGGACCAGGAGATAGCCGCACTGCAGCGAAAAATAGAGGCGGTCCTGAAGGATGCTTCTAGTGCTAGTGGCTCTCGAGATGCATTGAAGGACGTGCACGACACACGTGTTAACCCATCGGTTCCGTAAGAAACTTCGTGTGGCTGTGCGTTTCTACGATGATCATCAGTCCCGCCTTTTTCAAAATCGGAAAGCGCACTTTTAACATTGTTGTAAGGAAAATCAATAAGGTTGTACTGAATGCTGAACTGAGTCTTGAGGATCGTGTGGTTCTAGCCGCTAGCTGAAGTGGTTCAGTAAATTCACATGTTTGCATCCGTGGACGTGTGCGAGCAATGTTCTGACTTGCCGCTACGTAATACGCGCAACATATCAAGTAAGATGGATACTATTAGTACGATCTAAGCAGGCTTGATGTCCTCGTTGCTTGAATAATCCTATCAGTAACCTGCATTGCCACGTTTATATGTCGCATACAACTTGTACTTATGTCTGTATTTCGACGCTTATTGTTTGGTTTATCATGGGATCATATGGGGAAAACTATTATTCGGGAATAGTTTAGCCCAAAATGGGGAATAGAAAAAAAGTGATGTTTATCGGGAATAGATTATATGTCACATGCCATCTATCGTTTGTACTATGAACTATCACTAGGTACCGCGGAGGTACAAGCGGTTCAGCGTGTGCAATATTTTGCGCCTGGCACACCCCCTTCTTCTAAACAATTTATTGCATGAAGCATAGGAAGCATGATTTTTCCACCATTCGATTCTAAAGCGTTTGTATTCATTAGGTGAATACCTTTCGTTTGAGCTATCGATTGGCCCCATCCGCAACCGCATCAGCTTAGCATTCAGTCGCAACTGCAAGCTAAGTTGGTGCGGTGTGAGATAGTTTCAACCACTTGCGGCTTTGCATAATAGGGGTTTTCGTGAGTTTCGTCTCACGAAACTTGGCAGTGATATTGTTCATAGCAATATCAGTGCAATCTCAAGATCATATGGCAAGCCGTTGTGAAGTAGGGTACAATTTACGACAAACGATTAAGCAATGTTACTACATAAGAGG
>LGRX02000260.1:0-80586 GCA_001247695.2 Cymbomonas tetramitiformis
TGAGCTTGTCTTCTTGCTTTTTCGCCCACCACATTCGTCGAAGTGGATAGGCACGGTCAGCAAGCCACATGTCTGGCACCAAAAACGCGCAGAAATCCTTGCAGTGTTCTGCGAAGTACATGATAGCCGCGTCACTCATTCCACTTGTAGGCGGTGCACAAATGACGTTTTGACCCAACACTTTCCAGTTATCGTGCACACGAAAGATGTTCATAGGGACCCAGCCCTTCACATTTTTTGCTTTCGACTTAGTGTCACTATCCACTGAAATAAACTTGAATTCGGCCTTTCCGAAACGACTTTCTAAAACTGATTTCAAGTTTAGATTTATCTCGGAACCCGCGGCAAACAAGTCGACAAATGTTCGGCTTTTGATCTTCTTTTCGTGCATAAAGTTCGTCGGATTAAAGCTGTCTACGAGTAAAGCCACTTGTTCTTTTGGAACAACAGTGCGCTTTACTCGTACCTCTTTATCCGCGTGAACATCATCAAATATTTTCCGTGTCCATTCTTTGTTTATTGGCTTGATGGCGGGGAGGTATTCAACTTCCACACACTCATGAAAGGCGGATGGGCTATTCATGAAACTCGCTTCATGAGAATCACGAGTCCGTCGTTGGGATCGCTGTGACGTTTGCAAAGCCATCATCTCAGCGTCATTCAAGTTTTCGTGCTTAAACTTGCGCTTAGGCATATCGTGCGTATCGCGGTTGGAAAGTTGCAAGTTGAAAAACACACACACCACTGTTAAGAACTGCAAAAACGGACAGGAATTGCAAAAACGGACACGATTCTGTAAAAGCCGACACTGGCCGTGTTTAACCTAATCATTATGCCATGACACCATTCGGGTGTCATCGTCATCGTCATAGATTATGGGGTGAGGAGCGATTTTGGCCGTAGCAAATGTTTTGATCGGACTGCCACAATGTGCCACGTATTCATCCGCGTTGAATATCGGGAAACGGCAGATCCCAAATATAAATTATATGCAATTATGTCATAAATAATTCAGAATACCCGGCGCGTTACGGGTTACAACAGTGTGAATTGTATGAACCACTTTCGTGCACCACTTTCGAGAGGTGGCCTCACCAAAGTGGTTCACAGGTCCTGAGTAGCTTCGAGCTGTCTTAAGATGATTTCAGAAGTTGGATTGTCGTTGTTAGAACAACGTTAGTTGTTGCTAGACCGGGCTTCAAGCTTTGGTGAAATGGCTTAACGCCTGGTCAATTCGGCTTATCGCTGCTGTTCGTGAGTATTCTGGAATGAATGTTGTTGGCTTAATGCTAACTAGTGCGTAAGCAACGTAATCCCGAAGTTGTTATGGGCATATCGCCTTTGTGGTGCTCTGGCTTATCGCTAGCGTCAAGGTTTCGAATGAAAAGGGCCTTATCGGCTTGCGGCATATCGTCGTAGAATGTGCGTTCGTGAATTGCGTTCTGCTGGATTCAGTGACCCGTAGGTCATAACTTATCTGACTCCCGTTAGCTGTACCAATACTCGTACAGTACTAGGTGACAGATCCCTAGGTCACAGACACCTTATATTCGTTTATCTTTATAATCAGTTGACACTTGTATGAAAACTATTCAGTGACCACTCCGATATAATACGTTATATTATATCTCACAGGTTATGGGGTATTACCCCGCTTTTATCACTGCTGACTTTGCCATGATTGGCTAAGCTTTTCCGCTTGGCGGGGCGTTGGGGCCTCGCGAGGTGTTGAATTGGCCACTTTAGGGCGCGCGGTTTGCGCTATGTTGCGGTGAGATTGCGAGTTAGGATTTTCGGCAACTTCTTCGGGTGTCCGCGTTGGATTTTGTTTTAGACTGGGCTTGATCACCCCTGTCAACAACTCCTTGGCCGCCGCGTATTCGACTTCGTTGATTTCGTTCGACCCCTTCTTCTCCTCACTCCGCAACTGCATTACGGTCGCCCGCCACCTTACAATTGGACACTCGCCTTTTCCCCAACCCCCCTCCTATAGGAATTTATTCTGATGACTTCATCCTCAGTTGGAACACCGGCCATGGGCGCTAGAATGCGCCTAGATTCAATTTTTGCTAGGAACGTGGGTGCTCGCTACAAGAGCACCCCGCAGTCAGCGCATGTTGCACTCGCTGCTGCTGATAAAACACGCGGCAATGCCGTTTTGCAATCGTCTTGGGACATTGACGTTGTGACTATTCAGTGACCACTCCGATATAATACGTTATATTATATCTCACACGTTCGTAGAATGTGTGTTCGTAGAATGTTCGTGAATTGCGTTCGTAGAATGTGCGTTCGTGAATTGGAACGGTAGGCAGGTCTCGTGCCGAATTTCACCCGCACGTTCGTTTGAGATGTATCGAGTTCAATGTGTTTCGGAGCTTCGCTAGCCCTTGTGCGGGAATCCTTAGATGCTTACAACCTCAGTGGAGTACTTGGAGGCAAGTGAATTCCTCATCTGCCAATGCGGGTCTGTTGCTTTACGGCGTGGTTCAATTTAGCAGGTGCATTTCGACGTGTTTCGTCGTTAGAGTGCTCTTCAGATCTTTGTCTGTCTCCGAGATCCTAGTCTTGCTTGACAACTGTGATTACTGGGTAGCTAGGGTAGCTAGGGTAGCTAGGGTAGCTAGGGGGGTACTGCAGTGCATGTGTGTCACATGACTGAATGTTATGTGTCACAGTACAGCGAGCGGAGCGAGAGGTGCTGTGTCACATAACTACGGTTATGTGACAGGCGGGAAAGAAGGTACCACTACGTGGTATAAGGTTTCGAACTCTGTGAGAGTTCGGCTCCGCAGTTTGATTTGGTTTCAAAGAAGGGTGTTTTCCCACCCACCTCCCATGCTTGAGTTCTGCTTTGTTTTTTGGTGATGGATTGATTGTTTTGCTGTTGCTCACATTTCAGAGTCTTGGATGGCATGCAGTGCCTGAATTGGTTCATTGTTCATGAATCTTGGTGCACGCTGCAGGTTTAGGTACCGATTGCAGTGTGTCATGAATGCGAGGAAGACAGATACGCTGTCCGGCTAAGCTTGCTAGGAGACAAACTGATAATCATATAACTTGTGTCTGGCCGGAGCTTTATGCTCTCGGAAACCCAGACAGTAAACAATGACTGTACTACTGTACAGTACAGTGCTAGGATGTCACGGACACGAGACGGAAGCAGGGTCAGGCTAGGGGCTAGTCAGAGCCCATAATAACTAAGCCTAAACCCGAAGTCCAGCACACCACCCGTGGGTGTGACTACCTAGCAAGGCAGGTACAGGGTATACAGCCACGTGATAATAAACAAACACCTACGTGCAACTCGGTGGAAACCGATCACTTCTAGCTGGGTGCCGGGGTCTTGACCCGGTCATCCCACTACTGGGCTAAAGCTAATCAAGCTGCCAGGATGATTTACAAGAAACTCAGCCACTTTGAAGCTGGTCAGCAGAGCTGAGTTCAGCGGTTGGGATGTAGATACAGAGTAATCCCGAAGTGAATTGCAGACTGTCTGTTTGAAATTGAGCACCACCAGGCCCAAGTGGGCAAGGCGGTTCCACAGCAGAAAGTAAATCAACTGAAGAATTGAGACAAGTAGATTCCCATGGTGGTTTGAACATTGAAGAAAGAGATAAAAGAACTCGATCGTTAGGCGGCCAATCACGGACGTCCAGAGAGCCAAGTGGCGGATCCGAAGCAAAGATACCTCCAGTAGACCGATGGACGGTGACTCCGGGCTCAACCAGGCCCCTGTCACCACCGCCCACGGCAACCAGAGATGCCGTAGCACTGGCCAGCAGAGAACAGCAGAGCATCGAGGACATTAACGCACACCGGAGAAAACTCGGCGGCGCCCGTGGACGGTACATCGGAGCTGCTAGTGGCGATGCCCCCCTGTCAGAGTCATGCTCAAGAGTGCCGAAGGAGTCAAAAGCCACTTGCTGCCCGCCGTCAGAGTCATTGTCAGAGCCTTGGTCGTTGTCAGAGACTTCAGAGCCAATGTCAGAAGTCTCAATCGTCATGCCAGCAAACAGCGGAGCCGGTGCAGAGTCGCCAAGCTGGAGCGATGGGACAGAACCAGGCAAGCCGAGAGAGCCAGGGACAGCCACTGGTGGGTCATGAGCCGTAGGCACACCACCAGCCACGAGTGCAGAGGGATCCCGAACCGCAGGCGGTGGCGGAATCGAACCCCGTGCACCCGAGTGGAATGTGGCTAGAGGAAAGTGAGCCACGACGTCACCGTCAGCCGCCGCATCCTGAGCGGAAGCCGCCGCATCCTGAAAGTGCCGCAGAGACGTGGGCTCAGCCGGCACAAAAGAATGCGCCGACAGCTCGCACACCTCTGGGCGACCCTCCATCGTGCAGAGCGACTCGAAGGCGTGCTCATCCCCGGCGTCATAGAAACGCTGGAAACGAACAGCCAAGCAGTCAGTCTCGAAGTCTTCAACCGCACTACAATAGTGGGCAGAGTGACGACCGCCGTTGGGGCATTCAGCATGCCAGTGCTTCAAACCACTTTGTGCACACACCGCATTCTGGCAGTGGGGCACGAAGGCACCACTCTTCTTGTCAAATGAGACAGGAGGAGCGGTGCCAAGTGGCTTAACACCAGCACGATGATGCTTGGCAGCAGAGCGGGTAAGGTGCTTGCCCGCAGGCGGAGGCCCTTCCCGCTTCTGCCGCTTGAGGTCACGAATGTCCTGCTGCATGCGCTCCAGCTGCTTCTGCAGACTGGACAACGCCGCAGCCAGGTCAGACGCGCCATCGCCGAACGACAGAGCAGAGACAGGGGCGTCAGAGACTTTCAGGCCGTGGCGGAACTGCTCCCGCACACGAGCCTGAATAGTCAGGAGAGACACGCCCTGCCGCTGGTCAGCCCGAGCCAGAGAGTTAGCCAAATCACGGTATAGCCACGAATCGCCGAGAGCCTTCAGAAACTGCCGCTTCACCGCGTCCTCTGGCAAGTTGTGGGAACGCTGAACGTCCCTCAACAGGCCATTGAACTCGCGGATGCCACGGTCAGGATCTTTGCTGCTGGGGATGCGGACCGCCAGCAGCAACTCAAAAGAGTCAAAGGGTTCCGAACGTTCCTGGAGCATGCGCACCACCTCAAGGGCAGCGCGCTTGCCATCTCCAGGAACGTCGGACCCAGAGGCCTCAAGCCAGTCACGGGCAGGTGAGCCAGGGCGAGCCAGAAATGTCAGAGCCGAGAGCAACAACTCATTTGCCTCATGCCTAGCCTCAGTTGCCATGTCAGTCAAGTCAAACAGGGGAGCAAACGCCGATGACTGAAGCACAAACTGCGCGCGCAACTCATGCATCAGTTGCGAAAAAATGTCCACAGCATCTGCCTCTGTCCCTGCAAAGCGCCGTCTGATTTGTCCCCAAGGATTTTAGTGGCAACGGTTTTGGCAACCTTCCTGTCGAAGTTCTCACGAGCCAACTGTTTACATTTGTCGAAAACCTCCCTCGCAGCTGCTGTGGTCGGAGCTGGCAGCTGCGGCGTGTGTGGTGTTGCAGCGTGCTGCGCACCAACGTCATCAAAGATCGTCTCTAATCTACGGACGCGAGACCGCGTCACTCTATTCGTTGTGGTAACCATGATGGAGAGACAGGGGAGAAGGTTGAGCTAAACAGGGAGATGGTGGAAGAACGCTTACAGCGGCCAGATAGTCTGTAGAAGTCTCAGTTGACAGATCAAAATTCACAGGTCGTGAGCGGAACCATGAGAGCGGCCAAAATTAGTTGCGTGTGGAACGACCTCGCCGGAGCCAGCGGTGCACGAAACAAATTAACTCTGTTGCGACGATGCTTCCGTAAAAATAAAAATAATCCGTCACGAACTGATCTCCTGCGCAGCGAAGGCGAGCACAATGCGTGCCGCCATCACTGCCAAGTCAAAAGGCCATACCGTAAGAGCAATTCACCACCGCCCAAGTGGGCGCTCAACCCCTCCTACGTCCTACTTAGCCGAACATGGCAACAGCAAGGCGCTGTGCCATCATCAGAATCACCGGAAAGCCGGTGCGGCCTATAACCTGCGAGGAAGACAGATACGCTGTCCGGCTAAGCTCGCTAGGAGACAAACTGATAATCATATAACTTGTGTCTGGCCGAAGCTTTATGCTCTCGGAAACCCAGACAGTGAAACGATGACTGTACTACTGTACTGTACTACTGTACAGTACAGTGCTAGGATGTCACGGACACGAGACGGAAGCAGGGTCAGGCTAGGGGCTAGTCAGAGCCCATAATAACTAAGCCTAAACCCGAAGTCCAGCAATGAATACCCTTCCGAGATCCTAGTCTTGCTTGACAGCCGTGATTACTGGGTAGCTAGGGTAGCTAGGGTAGCTAGGGGGGTACTGCAGTGCATGTGTGTCACATAACCTGATTTTTGGTTAGAATCTAAAACATCATTGGCTCGAATTTTCCGAACCAATGCGTTATGCCGGACCTGAATGGAAGGTATGAAAAAGTTACGATTTTAATGAAGTACTGTGAACGTACGATTGGTTCAGCTGAGCAGCGTCTGTGCGCTCCTCGCAAAATCTGGAGTAGGACAGCAGCCGACGTCTGCAGTAGGACAGCCGACAGGATGCGGCAGATCGGTATTTTTGAATCGGAAGGCTGAAAAAGAGCATATTACGCGGCTTAACGATAATATTAAATATAGATCAAGATGAACATTCGGTAAAACAAAAAACGTAAACCAAACCGAAACGAGCTCTCGAGCTGCGACGAAGAACTAACCGTTGAGATGGTATGATACGCAGCGTCATGCTCATGGGTCATGTCACACTTCAACAGCTAGCTATCGTATGACAAGGAGGCGACCGACAGACGCAGACGTCACAGGTCTGGAATACAAAATTTGATTTCATGGTGCTGGATTTCTTGCCTCGGATTTATTCAACAGTAACAAAGAAACCTTCTGGAGCTCACCAAACACTCTCTTAGTCTCAGATGGCAAGCAACATCTCATGATACATAAAACTTTGAAATAAAACCTTCAGTTGCATCATCTGCGATTGTGCCTGCTTCTTGAGTTCTGGTTATCCTCCTCCGAAACCCTTTGACGGCCTTTATTGTGATAAGCGCGGCAGTGGCCGAACTTGACTCGACAGGCACACGCTCTTCGGAATGGAGGGTACATCCCCTCATACGGCGGACTCGCAAGACAACATTCAAGTGCTTGTTCGCATAAGGCCTCCGAATGATAGAGAACGAACTCAGGTACGTGGTTTTCGTTTCCCGACCTCTAAAAGCTTCGCCGCCTGCTATATGCGAAACCTAAGAAGTTGCCTGTAATCTTGAACCATTCTGATATCTGGCCTTTCTCTGCAGGGGTACTCCAAGTCTGTGTTCGCGGACTGCTCGAGTCCAAGCATCACAATTCCCTCACAATCAAAGACGTTTTCTTATGACTATGCCGTCGACGAAGATGTAACCCAGGTCCGTGCTGACCCGCCGAGGATTACCTGCCTCACCCGAGTATACGTGCACCTAATTCCCCTCTATTTGCTGCAGGAAGCAATATTTGATCTTGTCGGAAAGCCCATGGCTACAAGCTGTATCCAAGGATACCACGGCTGCCTCCTTGCATATGGGCAGACAGGCGCCGGGAAGACCTTTACGATGCAAGGACCGGCCGCCGATGCGACCGATGAGGTAAACCACTGAACGGCTGATATGCGCTCGAACATGCATAGCGTGTGTTGTGGGCGACGACTGGCAATGATGTATCATGCTCTGCACAGGGGATGGACGTCGATGAGCCGGACCCAAGCTTACGAGGACTCATCCCACGTATCCTGGAGTACATATTTCAACTTGTCGCCTCTGAACAAGAAACAGCTCCAGAGGGAACAAGCGTAAGCTTCCATTGCAGGTCAGTTTTGCTGCGTGTGTTTGGCTTTCCTGCTCGCCTTTCGCACTTGCTTAGCCGTGGTGGCCTGGCAGGTGTTCCTATCTCGAAATTTACAACGAACAGGTGCGTGATATGGCGGGTCAACTTCAACGCAAATTCGTAGACGACTTATAATTTTAGTTTGCTTCGCAATCGCTCTTCGTTCTCAGCGTTCAAGGTGCGTCTTGTTACGGATCCTGTGCTTCTCAGGTTCTCGACTTGCTGTGTGAAGAGTCGCCCCCTCTTCAAATTCGCGAAGACGCGAAGAAGGGCGTCTTCGTGGAAGGTGCAACCGAGGAGGTGGTCCGCACTCCTTCTGCTACCTATGAGGTGAGAGCGCCTTACCGGTGACTGTTTGTTTCCATCCGTTACGACTGATACCTGGAACGACTAACTCCTCGTTGACGGTGACTGCAGGTGTTTCGTAAGGGCTCTCTCAATCGGCGTGTTGGTATGACAGCCATGAACCGTGAAAGTAGCCGCTCACACAGGTGGGAGTGTTTGCCGCGTGCGCCTCCTTGTCATCGCGACGTATTCGGTCCTGGCTCTTTATCATAGTTTCGTAGCGTTTGACGCAGTCACTATACCTGCCTGCCACGTCAGCCTGACCGGCACCTGCTGGCTGAGTTGAGGACTCAAAATCGGGGTAAGATTTGTTGGGCTCCCAGCGTTTTCTCAGTGGTCGTTGATTCGACTCGCCAAGCCACCCGAGGTGGTCCTATTCAGCAGCGGACGTCCACGCTTCACCTGGTGCGTGCATCAAGCTGTCGATTCATCTGTATTCTACCTCGGTGTTTTAGCATGAGGGCACGTTGTTGCCACGAAAGTCAGTCTGGAATCTCGCCACGTGTTCGGTTGCGACCGATGAAATACGTATGCTGAGGCGTCATCTTCCGGGCGGCCCCTCGTTTGTTCGTAGGTGGACTTGGCCGGCTCGGAGAGACAGAAGCACTCCGAGGCGGCGGGGCAGACCTTGAAAGAAGCCTCCGCGATCAACAAGTCTCTCAGCTCGCTGGGGAATGTCATCAAGGTATGCGCAGTGGACCTCAGCCTTTGTGAAGCAAGCATCTGGTCCAGCGACCGTTATTTTTGTGGTCGTTTTAGATATCTCTGCATACACTGTGTTACCTTCTGGATTGCCAGCTGTTGGGAAGTGTGTTTCCTTGCCGTCTCAAGTCAACTCAACTGCATGGTCTCAGGCGCTGGTGGATATCTCCGAGGGCAAAGAGCGCCACGTTCCTTATCGTGACTCCAAGATCACCTTCTTGCTGAAGGTGTGCCCGGGCACCTTCGTCAGATCTACTGAGAAGCCTTCAGCTTGGAGGAGGAGGCTGTGGCTGGAGGGTTGGTAGTGGAGAGCTCGGGGAAGAGCTGCGGTCTGTGCTCGTCACTCTTTGGGCAGGTGTTTAGGAAAGCGCGCTTGACGAGCACGTGCTCTCAGACGGCGCGAAGCGGCCGGCTGCCACGGTTGCTTGCCGCAGTGTGGCTGCCGGGGGAGGCCGCTTGCGCTTGTATCTGTCCGAGCTAGGCTCACGTGGGCACGGCTGCTGCCGGGCTGCACTGCAGGACTCTCTCGGGGGGCGCTCTCGCTGCTCGCTGGTCGCTAACGTGACACCTGCCTCGAGGTGCCTGGACGAGACCGTGTCCACCCTCAAGTTTGCGCAGCGTGCGAAGCTGGTGCGTCCCGTGAGAGAGGTGCAAGTGGTCTCGGGAGGCCCTTCCCGCGAGTAGAAACTCGGGTGGTGTTGGAGCGTGCTGCGCAAGAAAACTGCTGTGGAGGTGTAGCTGGGCTTGCGAGGTGGCCCACCCGGGTGTGCCACGCTGGCAGGTGAAGAACTCGGCATACCTCAACGAAGACGTTGTTGGATCGGTCACCGAGCTGCAGGGAGAGGTGGGGCGTTTGAAGAGGCTGGTGGAGGAGTTGCAGTGCTCTGCTGGCGCAGATGTCGACCCGAAACGAGTGGTACGTTCCCTCCTTGTGCACCCGCAGCCTGATGGGATTCTGCAAGTTGTGAATACACCCTTGTCGTGCTGAGAAAATTTCTGTTGGGTGTTACAGTCGTGCGCTTGTTGTGCCGAGAAAATTTCTGTTGGGTGTTACAGTCGTGCGCTTGTTGTGCCGAGAAAATTTCTGTTGGGTGTTACAGTCGTGCGCTTGTTGTGGCTTGATGAGTTTTGCTAATGCTTCCTCCTCATGCTGAGGACCTGCCCTTCTCAGCAGTTTATGGCAATGCGAGCAGAATTTTGTAAACGCGTAAATGCGTAGCGGCGCAGTGAAGGGGCGCTGAGGATATGCAGGTGGAGTTGGAGCATAAGCTGGCGAGTGCTGTGCGGCAAGCGGCGGAGCGTGACCTTACCGCCTCTCAAGAGGTTGATAAGCTCAGTGCGAAGGTGGAGAAGCTCGACGATATGTGCTCTCGTTACACCAACAACCTGCAGTCCACCAAGGTGCAAACCTCTCCTGGCCCTCGTTACACCAACAACCTGCAGTCCACTAGTGCAAACCTCTCCTGGCCCTCGTTACAATAACAACCTGCAGTCCACCAAGGTGCAAACCTCTCCCCGGCCCCTCAAGCTACACCAACAACAACCTGCAAGTCCACCAAGGTGCAAACCTCTCCTGGCCCCCATCAACAACCTGCAGTCCACCAAGGTGCAAAACCTCTCCGCCCTCGTTACACCAACAACCTGCAGTTCACGCCTGGTGCAAAACCCTTCCTGGCCCCTCGTTACACCAACAACCTGCAGTCCACCAAGGTGCAAACCTCTCCTGGCCCTCGTTACACCAACAACCTGCAGTCCACCAAGGTGCAAACCTCTCCTGCCCTCACATACCCAACAGTCTCAAACCACCAAGGTGCAAACCTCCTGGCCCACCAACAACCTGCAGTCCACCAAGGTGCAAACCTCTCCTGGCTCTCGTTACACCAACAACCTGCAGTCCACCAAGGTGCAAACCCTCTCCTGGCTCCTCGTTACACCAACAACCTGCAGTCCACCAAGGTGCAAACTCTCCGGCCTCGTTGGCTAACAACCTGCAACCGGCCAAGGTGCAAAACCTCTCCTGGCTCGAAGCATACACCAACAACCTGTGTCCACCAGCAAAACCTGGCTCCCAAGACCAACAACCTTGCAGTCCGTCAAGGTGCCAAACCTCCTGGCCCCGTTACACCAACAACCTGCAGTCCACCAAGGTGCAAACCTCCTGGCCCTCGTTACACCAAACAACCTGCAGTCCACCAAGGTGCAAACCTCCTGGCCTCGTTACACCAACCTGCAGTCCACCAAGGTGCAACCTCTCCTGGCCCTCGCACCAACAACCTGCAGTCCGCCAAGGTGCAAACCTCCTGGCTCGCACACCAACAACCTGCAGTCCACCAAGGTGCAAACCTCTCCTGGCCCTCGTTACACCAACAACCTGCAGTCCTCAGCAGTCAAAACCTCTCCTGGCTCGTTACACCAACAACCTGCAGTGCAAACCTCTCCTGGCTCTTGTTACACCAACAACCTGCAGTCCACCAAGGTGCATAATCTTGGAAAAACAAAAGCTGGGAAAAACAATAGGTGTAACGATCAATATGGGGTCGGGTCTTGAACGTTGCTCTGGGCTCAATAAGGCTGGCCGAGTTTAGCGTTCCGTGCCCTGTGACTCTGTTTTTTTTTTTAAAGGTTGGTTTGGGTCATTGTCAGATGCCTCGGTAATCACTTGCCACAGTTGCCAAAGTTGACAGTGGCAGCGGGTCATAAGGATGCTGAGTCAGATCGCACTGGATCCACCTTTGTGATTCAGATGATCTTGAAGCTGCGGGAGGAGGCGCTAAAGGCGAAGGGCGTCGGTGAGAGCCGTAACCTGGAGGAAGCGGCTGAGATGGAGCTCATTGAGCTTCGTAAGCAGGTTTTCCCCGAGGGGGAAAGGCGAAAAAAACCTGTGCAAAACCTCGAGGGGCTAGTAGCTAGAGTTGCGTTGATTCCTCCGGAGAGGATTTCTGAAGTTGAGCTATTCAAGAAGGCCGTTGACAGTGCCTTGAGAGCAGTGCTGCTCTGCTCGTGGTGCCCTCCTTTATTCTCTGTCTTCTTGATGGCCCCTCTCCACGGCTACAGGTGGAGTGCCCACCTGAGGTGGTGAAAGTGACAATGGAGAAGGAGGAGCTAAGAGTCCGGATTACTGAGCTGGAGTCATGCGGCCACGGTAGCAAACTTGAGATGCTGGCCCAGGACCGGCTTAAGCAGGTATGCCCCATCAGTATCTTGAGCTATGGGGCGAGGGGGGGACTTGTCGGTGTTTTTGGGCTCCCTCCTGCCCCGAGAGGTAAGCTGCCTCAGCGCGGGTGGGTGTTGAATGCAGGCGCAAGAGTTGCGGCAAGCCCTGAGCGAGGAGCTGGCTGAGGCCCTGGAGGCCAAGCACCAATCCAGGACGGAACTCGAGGTAATCCCCCTCCTTCAAGGCCGAGTCGTCACTCTGTCCTTATTTGACGACACATGCTAGATGCAGTCGCGCTGGCGCTCGGAGACACCCTCGAGCGCGCACTGGATCGCTGCAACTGCGCTCTGTGGAATATTCCAATGTTAGGTACAGGCGCTCGTCCTATGCGCCTCCAAGGTTTGAGCTTTGAGTGCCCCTCAGCTGTAGATGGGTCTGGAGAATATGGGGTGATAAGTTATGCAGAGGGATTTAGTGGGTACCAGATGCATGGACAAGGCTCTTGACCCAAAAGTCTTTTTGCTCCTCGCTGTCCTCCATCTTCTTATAGATTCTCACAAGCATAATTTTCCCTGCCTTGAAACTCATTCCCAGAAGATGGGCTCTAAGTGAGCCCCCTGCAAAAGTGACCCTAAATGTGCACTGTATCGAGGTGGACCTGCTCTCCGGTGTTCCATGCTTAGGGTGAGAGGGGAGAGCGTTGAGAGGGCACGTGTGGCGGTGGCTTTATGGAGCAGGATATCCGGATGCGACAGGACGAAGTTGATGCACGAAGCGCGGCTGCGGAGGACAGCGCTGCATCCAACCGCAAGGCGGCAGAGGAAGCTGCTCGGGTACGCGCGCTGCCTCGGTCCTTGTGCCTTCCGCAGGATTTCCTGTGAGCAGCCATTTGCACCCGCTCATATGCGTTTTGCCTGGAGGTGCAGAGGGAGGAGCAGATGGCATTGGCGGCGAAGCAAGCAGAGATTGCCGCGCAGAGCTCCGGTGCGTGCGGCGTTACGAAGTGTGCTCCCATGAACAGAGCCGATCACATGTCCGAGATTGCAGGTCTCACTTCAGGGCATCGAAGTATGGCCTGTTTCTCATCGAGCTCTATGTCCTGGCCATCGAGAATCGCGCGTTTCTTTTCTCGCTCCTGCCTACTGCCAAAAGACACGCTGCAGAGCGTTCATTAAACGAAGAGCTGTTGTACGTGCAGCGTGAGTCAAAGTCTATTTATGCATTCGCTTTTAGTCCAAAGTCAAATTGAAATAGAGTTTTGGGGTCGAGTGAGGTGGACAGTCCAAAAAACCCAGCGCTGAGCCCGTGTCTGTGCGGACTCCTACTTGTGCACTGAGCAAGGCATCAGCCAATCTTGGCGAAATCAAACTGGCACTTCCCTTCCACGACTCAGCACTCAGCCCGCTCCGCTCATTTTAAAAAACCCCGCAGGCTCCAATTCATGCATTCCTTTTGCTCCTCGATCTTGCTGTCTCCAAGTCTGCACACTGCTCAAGTTGCCTCTGCCAGTCTTCCCCCCAGATCCCTCGTCGGGATGAGCCATCCGAAGTAGCTTGGCCATGGGATCGATGTAAAGATCCTGCGGAGGAGAACTGTGAACACCCTCCGAGGTGACATGCCTTCTCCGGTACCATGCCCACTGCTGGTGCGTGTGCGGCTGCACGCTTCAATGCGCGGTGCGCCGAGAGGGCCCCCTCTGCAGGGAGACACCCGAGGCTCCTCAGTGCCAGTTCATCCACTAGTGTTGGCAAGTCCCTGTCCGATCCTGACGAACCCGGCCTCTCCCCTTGCAGTCTCTAGTAGCTGCTGGGCACATCGCTCAGTGGAGTGCACCCGGGTGATCCCTGCAGCACGTCGCACCCCTGAAGCCCTCCCACCACCCTCTGGAGCTCCTTCAGCCACCCCTGGAGCCCTCCCACCACCCTCTTGATCTCCTTCAGCCGCCGCCATATTCCCATTCCGTCCCATATTCCGGCTCGGCTCCATGCCCGCCCTAAGTCAGATGATCCGTCAGCACCCGCGCTGCGAGCTTTACAGCTGGACAGGCGCTCCGCTTCTTTCACACAGGCAAAGGCTCTTTAACACAGTGGTGCTTCCAACCAGATTGAGAAAAAATCGAGAGTTGCCGTGGAATAAGGAAATTCTCGGTGCTTGATGGTGTGCAGAGGCAGCAAGGCAAGCGGCGGAGGAGGCCGCAGCCCATCTCTCGTCTCAGCTGGCATCCCTCCAAGCGCAGAAATTGCAGGTTCGACGCCTTTTCAGTCCTATTCGCAGGGAGTGCCACGTGTGTGTGTTTCCGCACTGACCCGGTATCCCAATGAGACGCATGCAGTGGGAACAGCATGTGGCACGGTCACCTGTCAGATTGATCCACATCAAACAGACTGCACTGTGTGTGGCAGAGGCATCGCACCGTCACGCTTCACCCTGTGTGTTGTATGGATCTTTGAGCGGGTGCGCTATTTCTGCTCAGGCGGTCGCAGTGCAGCTTTGTGAATTTTCGTGGAATTGTGTTTGGTACTGTCGAGGTGGCCGAGGAAAGAATGTGCTAATGAATGAGACGAGTGGTGGAGCTCCTTGCAGGTGGATGAGGCGTTTGCCAAGCAAACGCAGCTGCAAGAGGACATGATGAGCGAACTGGGCAACGCAGTCGAGAAGACCTTGCAGCTCGAGCAGGAGCTGGGCACGGCCAAGGAGCGCAATGCTGCCGCCGAGGAGGGGCTCGCAGCGGAGCGTGCCAAGGCTGCTGTGCTCACCTCGTCCCTGGAAAAGGAGACGCATCTGCGGCAGGCGGAGGGCTCTGAGCACGTGGCGGCATTGGCAGAGCAGGCAGCGGCATTGGAGAGAGTCCGAGAGGTGGCAGTGGAGGAGGGGGTGTCGAAGTGCCGTGACGCGATGGTGGTGGAGAGGGAGGCGACACTGCGGCGAGCCCAGGAGGTACGCAGTGATCGCTCGAGCACCCTTCACATTCTGTGGCTGTTCCGTGGTGACCCCGCACAGCTCTCACATATTTGAGGGTACCGGTGCTTGATTGCTGCCGCTCAGCCCAGCGGTGGCGCATTCCAGCGCCCCCTGCCTCCAGGCCGGTGCGAGAAGTGAGATGCACGGTGTGGCGCATTCCAGCGCCCCCTGCCTCCAGGCCGGTGCGAGAAGTGAGATGCACGGTGTGGCGCATTCCAGCGCCCCCTGCCTCCAGGCCGGTGCAAGAAGTGAGATGCACGGTGTGGCGCATTCAAGCGCCCCCTGCCTCCAGGCCGGTGCGAGAAGTGAGATGTACGGTGTGGCGCATTCAAGCGCCCCCTGTTTCGAGGCCGGTGCTAGAAGTGAGATGCACGGTGTGGCGCATTCCAGCGCCCCCTGCCTCCAGGCCGGTGCAAGAAGTGAGATGCAGTGTGGCTCGCCAAAATCAGGAATGATGTTAATCTTGTTTGTTGACATTGATAATAATGGCGCCATCGGCTTTGATGTAGATCGAGTCCAGTGACATCGATAAAGATACATACAGCCACTATTTTAAGTCGGTGCCTTCTCCATTATTTCGAAAGCCAACGATAGATGTGCCACTGTTTGGTATATATTACCTGTGTGTGTCGAACGAGACGTCCGAATTCGAATCCAATGGTAGCACTGTGTGCTGTTGCTCTAGCGTTGATTTGCCAGAGCACATTGCCAATATGTTGGTGAAAAAGAGTTTGCCTCACAGCTTTGTAAGCGATCCTCTGTCTTTTGGGAAAGCCACCAGGAAATATTGAAATATCTGCTATCCATTTGACAGTCCAGAAGTCCCTATTTAAGAGTATTTCACAAGCCTTTAAGAGTATTTCAGAAGCCTCTGAAACTGCTCCATGATCGGATTTCGCCCTTTCTTTTGCACCAATCTTCATTTGCCATGAAAGAAAAGATTGTGAACGCGGCTGCTTTGTCTGCCACATGGGCTCTATCCACCTCAAATGTCTGCCTGTATATCTGTTTGGAACTGCTGTGGCAATGTACTTAGGCACTGCAGACGATAGCTGTGGCCACCGTTCAAAGGAGCAAACCCACTCCAGGAGTGAGCCCACCACACAAGCGCATTTACCTAGTCAGGGTGCCCACCGAACGTGCACATTTACCCACCCCTTCAGCAGGGAATATCGAATCTGTAGAAGAAACAGAAAATCTTGTTGCCGTGCCCATTTCTGTGTCATTTTCTCCTTTGACATCGGTTTTGCCTTCGTTCAAAGATTTCCCTCTGTAGTGACTGCTTCTGCAAAACGAGTATTTTTCTCCTCGGTACTCTCAGGAGGGGTGAAGCGATTTTAGGCAATTTGCTTTGCACTTTTGACTTTCTGTGACGAGCGACGATGTATTCAGGCAGAAGTTCCGGAGTGTGCTGAAGTGAACTTTCTGTTTGTTTCACTCAGCAAACACTGAAAGACCTGCTCTGGATCCGACTGTCTTGGGGAAAAAACTCAATTGAGTGATCGAGAAGCGTCTGAAATTTACTCTCCGATCCACTTTACTCAAATTTGATGTCACGAGGGGGCCCTTGCTGTACACATCAAACGTTCATGTGGTACGATAACGTAGAGCATGATATCAGGCTATCGTTGCTGTCGATGTCATGAATGGCCGATAGCGCAGACGGTGGAAGACATGTCAGCATCCATTGCTTTGTGCAAGTGAATGTCTATTGCACAGGCATCATCATGCTGTATGGTGATGTTCACTTGTGTTTGCAGCAGTGGCAACTGAGCTAGAGCCCCGTTCCACAGGAAGCGAGCACACAGCTTGCGGCGGCGACCGAGGAGCACCGGGAGCGTGAGGAGCGAAGTGCCGCACAGCTCACGGCGGTGACCGAGGAGCACCGGGAGCGTGAGGAGCGAAGTGCCGCACAGCTCACGGCGGTGACCGAGGAGCACCGGGAGCGTGAGGAGCGAAGTGCCGCACAGCTCACGGCGGTGACGGAGGAGCACCGGGAGCGTGAGGAGCGAAGTGCTGCACAGCTCGCGGCGGTGACGGAGGAGCACCGGGAGCGTGAGGAGCGAAGTGCCGCACAGCTCGCGAATGTAAATGCCAGCATTGCAGAATTGCAGGCAGCGATAGCGGAGGAGAGAGCGAAGCATGCGGAGGCGCTGCGAGAGTGGGCTGCCGAGACTGAGTCTCACAAGGCAGCGTTGGAGGCTGTGACACAGGAGAGTGACGCCGCACGCACTGAGGCTGGAGGCCTGCGGGCGGAGCTGGCGGCAGAACGGGTCACGCTTGCGGAGACGAAAGCAGCACATCAGGAGATGGAGGCCATGTTGCAAAAGCAGGAGCAGAAGGCGAAGGCGTGGGTACGTGAGGTGTGCGATGAGGCGGAGGTAGAGAAGGCGGCGTTGCAGCAGCGCCTGGATGAGGCCTCGAAAGAGGTTGCAGCCGCTGAGCAAAGCGTGCACGAGCTGGACTCAAAGGTCGGTGCGATGGAGGGCGAGAAGGTGGTGGTGCAAGAGCGACTGGATGCTGTGGAGGCAAAAGTGGTGGTGGTCGAGGAGGAGAAGCAGATGCTACAGGACAGTCTGCATGCGGCATGGGCAGAGAAGGAGGGCATACAGGAGAGCTTGCTGGCGGTGGAGGTGAAGGTGGGCGTGCTGGAGGTGGAGAAGGAGCGCTTGCAGGAGAACGCGCGGGCTGCGGAGGGCAAGGTGACTGGGCTCCAGGAGGAGAAGTTCGAGCTGCAGGAGAAGCTCGGTGCTGCAGAAGCACAGATGCGCGACTTTGAGGAGGACATCCACGGCCTGGAAGCAAAGCTGGACAGCGCCTGCGCCGAGCAGCGGGGGCTGCAGGAGAGCCTGAGCCTGGCACAGTCCAACGTGACACGGGCGATTGCGGAGAAGACTGCAGCGCAGGAGCGCCTGGAGGTGGCGGAGGGGCAGGTGCAAGCTGCAGAGCACAAGATGCGTGGGCTTGAGGCGAAGGTGGGCACGATCGAGGGTGAAAAGCTGAAGATGCAAGCAGACCTGGAGGCGAAGGTGCAAGACTCAGAGCACAAGATGCATGAGCTGGAGGCGAAGGTGGGCACGATCGAGGGTGAAAAGCTGAAGATGCAAGCAGACCTGGAGGCGAAGGTGCAAGACTCAGAGCACAAGATGCATGAGCTGGAGGCGAAGGTGCACACTGTGCAGGCGGAGAAGGTTTCAGCGCAAGAGAGCCTGGAGTTGGCGGAGGGGCAGGTGCAAGCTGCAGAGCACAAGCTGCGTGAGCTGGAGGCGAAGGTGGGCACGATCGAGGGTGAAAAGCTGAAGATGCAAGCAGACCTGGAGGCGAAGGTGCAAGACTCAGAGCACAAGATGAATGAGCTGGAGGCGAAGGTGCACACTGTGCAGGCGGAGAAGGTTTCAGCGCAAGAGAGCCTGGAGTTGGCGGAGGGGCAGGTGCAAGCTGCAGAGCACAAGCTGCGTGAGCTGGAGGCGAAGGTGGGCACGATCGAGGGTGAAAAGCTGAAGATGCAAGCAGACCTGGAGGCGAAGGTGCAAAACTCAGAGCACAAGATGCATGAGCTAGGTGCAAAGGTGGGCACGATCGAGGGTGAAAAGCTGAAGATGCAAGCAGACCTGGAGGCGAAGGTGGGCACGATCGAGGGTGAAAAGCTGAAGATGCAAGCAGACCTGAGGCGAAGGTGCAAGACTCCAGAGCACAAGGTGCATGAGCTGGAGGCGAAGGTGGGCACGATCGAGGGTGAAAAGCTGAAGATGCAAGCAGACCTGGAGGCGAAGGTGCAAGACTCAGAGCACAAGATGCATGAGCTGGAGGCGAAGGTGGGCACGATCGAGGGTGAAAAGCTGAAGATGCAAGCAGACCTGGAGGCGAAGGTGCAAGACTCAGAGCACAAGATGCATGAGCTGGAGGCGAAGGTGGGCACGATCGAGGGTGAAAACTGAAGATGCAAGCAGACCTGGAGGCGACGGTGCAAGCTGCAGAGCACAAGATGCGTGGGCTTGAGGCGAAGGTGGGCACGATCGAGGGTGAAAAGCTGAAGATGCAAGCAGACCTGGAGGCGAAGGTGCAAGACTCAGAGCACAAGATGCATGAGCTGGAGGCGAAGGTGCACACTGTGCAGGCGGAGAAGGTTTCGGCGCAAGAGAGCCTGGAGTTGGCGGAGGGGCAGGTGCAAGCTGCAGAGCACAAGCTGCGTGAGCTGGAGGCGAAGGTGGGCGCAGTAGCTGCAGAGCTGCAGAGCTCGCAGTCTTTGCTGGAGCATGCTCGGGAGGATAGCTCCAGTGCGCGCGCCGAGGTCCTCGCTGCTTGCTCTGCCATGACAAGCAGCCTGGCAGAGCTTGAGGAGATGAAGACACAGCTGGCCTCGGCGCACCTGGCCATGGAGGCAGCCACCAGAAAGAGCCAAGCAGCTGAGTTGTTCGCCACCGAGCAGGCAGCCCTTGCCACATCCGCGGCACTCAGTTCAGAGGCGGGGAAAAAGGAGATTGAGCAGCTGCAGGCAGCGAAGAGCGCCGTGGAGGAGGCTGTGGCCAAGCTGGAAGCAGACTTGAAGGAGCGTGCGGACAAAATCCGCGTCCTTGAGGCGGATGTCGAGCGCAGCGCTGCCGGGCAGTGGAATGCCGAGGAGGCACTTGGCTCGTCCAAGGTGCCCTGCCTCTTCCCGTCCAACAAATTGCATCACCGTGCGATCAAGGGTGCACTGCATGCATTGTACTGGGCGCGGGAGAGGCCTATTGCAGATTGGCACGCAGCATTGAATTCTCCACCATTTGTTGGGATGGATCTCTTCCCATCGGTTCTTGCAAAGGGTGAACAACAATTGAAACTTTCTACGAATCCTTTTCTGTTGATTCGCTGCGGGGTGCAGCGAATCTGCAGGTGCCTGAGTCCCCAGCTCAGTAGCTTACGATGTGGATCTCCGAGGGGATAGGCATTAGGGGCCCTCTGATGCTTGAGGGGGCACTGGCTCATGCTTTATGGGGCCGCTGGTTCAGGCGCAGGAGATGGAGCTGCAGGCGCGCATGGGCGCCCTCAAGGACGCGGCAAATATCGCAGTGGTGAAGGCGGAGAAGGCGGCGGCGCAAGCGGAAGAGGCATGGACGCGAGAGCTCGATGAGATGAAGAGCGCGCTGGAGGAGGCGGTTGGACAGCGCAAGGCTGCGGTGCGCGAGTGTTCAGAGGCCCGCACTCACAGCGAGGAACAGGCTGGCGTGGCGGCGGCAAAGGCCGCGGAGGTGGTGGAAGCTCAGACGCAACTCGCAGAAATGCAGGCACGCGTGACCTCGCTGCAGGCGGCGCTGGAGGCCGCCTCGTCTGTGCAGTGCGAGCAAGATGACCAGGAGCAGGTGGGCCCTCCTTTCAGCCGGCACCCGGCTCTCCGCCGCTGCTCAGACCGGCCGCCCTTGTGTGCTCGTCGCCTGTGGATCTTGAAGTGCAAGATCGGAGCCTCTGGCATGGATTGAGGGGCTGGGGTGTCCCGGAGACCCAGGGTGCCAAGGGCGAGGGGAAGCGCAAGGGGCACGATTCTCGGGTGAGTGTCCTCATGGGCGCATCCTGTGACATGGAACTGCTGCGGCAGGTGCAGAAGGGATGGACTAGGAGTGAGTGGCGAGGCACGTGGTGTTGCATGAGTGGACCCTGTGGACGAAGGCTGGGGAGACAATTGAGAGCGCATTCTTGTGGCAGGAGTGGCTCCGCATGAACGCAATCGCGGCCACTGCCCCGAGCCCGGCGCCGAGCAAGAGGAGGCATGAGCACTGCTCGGGAGAAGACAGTGACGTGAAGGTCTGCCGAACTGCAGTAGCCCCAGACGTATTTGTGCCCTTGAGACGGCATCTGAGATACGTAGACTCTAGGCGCACAGATTGGGCTAATTGGCGTGTTTGCAATGATGGTCACGCGGATGATGTGCAGAGTGGGCTGTCCGTCAACGCGTGCTCGCAGGCCGTCCGGTATGCTGACCAATCGGATACAGACACTCAGTCGACGAAGACGACCCGCTCGAACACGCGTGCCATGGGCTCAGCAGACAAGACTTCGACCAAGCGCCGCAGTGTGAGCTCCAGGTTGGCTGTCTCAGAAGGGAAGAGGATTCCCGGATTCCTCATGCCTCACACTGCTCATATGGTTGTGCTCTCATATATGCACATCTCTTTCGAAGTCGAACTAGCTAGCACCCTCCTGTCAGGAATCTCGATGCGAAAGTGTTGCATTTTTGGGATGATGAAAAATGTGGTGCTGAGCCGCATGGTTGCTGTCTTCTTGGATCTCGCTGAGCTCCGCGCGCATCTCATGGCGGCTCCTTAAAGAGGCAAAGAGCAGGCAGTTTGTTGAAGCCCGCGGATGATCCAGCTGATTGCCACCCGGCTGCATCCGGCTGCGTGCCAACAGGCCACCGCTTGGTGTGTTGCTTGAGGACAATCAGATCAACAAGGAGCAAAAGAGTTTGGCAGAGGACATGTGCACTAGCAAGGCGGGTGGCAGCAATGTCGAGTGCGCCCGCTGTCGTCATCCTTCCTTTGTCATTGTCACAGTATTCACAGGAAAGTTGAAGGTGCAGTTCCGAAAAAAAGGGGTTTCGGCAATCACAATACTCTACTTGTGATATTCCTTTACTTGAAGGGCACACACTCCAGGTGGTACAGGGCACTGGCAACTTTTGAGGTGCACACACACACACGCTTGGGCATTCTGGCTGTGGCGTGGATGGGCAAGCTCTCTTGAGATCAGGCTGTAGTGGGCATCGGGGTGATGTGGGACGTGGGCTTGGTGGTGGAGGGGTGGCTCGATTGGCGGAGGTGAGCCGGCTCCAGAGACACAGCAGCAGTGCGCCGGCAGGACAGCCGCAGAGGGGCTCAGGTGGCCCAGTGAGGCTCAGGGAGCAGAGGGGTGGTCTTGCGCGTGGGCTTGGTGGTGGAGATATGGCTCGCGCAGCTCGGGGGGCAGGGATGAACCGGCTTCAGGCACAAGGCGGCAGTGCGCTGGCGGTGCAGATGCAGAGGGGCTCGGGTGGCTCAGCGAGGCTTAGGGGGTCCCATTCTTCACTAGTGAGCTCCGGAGAATCCGGATGAGTGTCCCGAAGTGTGTGCTGAATCCTTTGATCCCCGGCGTGGGTACATAGTGAGGCCGGTCTTCTGCGGCTACGTGGTGGCAAAGGAATCGGTACAAGGATAAGCATATACACACAGCTTGGTGGTGGAGATATGGCTCACACAGCGCGGGGGCCAGGGATGAGCCGGCTTCAGGCACAAGCCAGCAGTACGGATGCAGATGGGCTCGGGTGGCTCGGCGAGGCTTAGGGGGTCCCATTCTTCACCACTGTGAAGTCACATGATTGACGAAAGTCCAGAACGGTTTGTGAGCCCAAGTGTGAAAGATATTGCTTGACCATTCACCAACATCCTCGCTGAGGGCTCAACCATAGGAGTGCCGTGAAGGAGCTATCGGCCACACTGCCCTGACATGATCTTGTGTGAATTTGCGCTGCATGCATGCTGCCGGCAGCTCCTCCTTCAAAATTTGCATTTTTTGTTGTGGGTGGGTTTGCAGTGAGCCAAAATACAATTTGCGCAGCCGAGGGACTTCTGGTGGAGCTGATGATCTTCATGTCGAGTCTAAGGCGCCGAGCAAGCGTTCAAAACGCACGTCAAGCGCCTTTTAAATCGTGATTTGTCCCTAGTGACTCATGGTGCTGCATTGTGCTATTTTGGTATAGGCGATGTAGGGAACAATTATCATGGACCGATTATCATGGACTGGCCCGTCGATGTAAGCTCAATCTAGATACGTAAACCTACCAGCATGCTTACTCTGCTTGCCGTGATTCCACACAGACCAGGTCAGAAAGATAACTCGAAGCTAGCAAGCTTCAAGACACCGTGACTTCTCATGACCTTCATGCCTTATTCAACTGACAAGCAAAGCAGCTCACAACAAGTCAAAATAAACATTTCAGCCGCATGCTCCATGCTTCATCCTTAATTGAATCATTTGATATGAAATCAAAGTATTAAGTTTCCCATTTCATCATCGACTGTTGTGCGAATCATATGGGACGATGTGAATAAAGGGAATAAAGTTCTTGAATAGAACTGCCCAGCAACTTGGGTATTACAGATAATCAGTGGGGTCAATAATACACAGGGTCAATAGTGATAAGCAAAAAACAGGAGTGGGTAGTATTAGCAAACATATAAGTGATTTGTGGGTGTCGTTGAGATGACCTGATCGAAGATTGCTTTTCTCATTTTGAGCAGCAAGCATTTTTGGATAATTAACGGTATCACTTGGTGTTGCTGCGGTCGATGGCATTTCTAAGTATTTCAGCATGTGAGCATCATATAACGATATCGCCATCTACAAGGAGCAAGGATTAAAGTTGGATGTGCGAGTCCACCGTCAGCGGGGCGGCATTTTTCTTGCCCAATGCTGACGAAGCGGCAGGTTTTCGAGGTGGCAGCCAACCGCCAGCGGGGCGGGAATCGCGTGACCGATCCACCATCGCCAAAAAATGCCGTTCGCACAAATGTGTAAAGCCAGAGTCGCTTCACAGTCGAACATGCCCTTCCGGCTACACCAGCTCTCCTTCGGATTCATCTATATCGCACGAGCGACCACACATCGCGTTAGGCGGGGGTTGAACATTGCTCCGGGGCATGGGGCGGGGGTTCCGGACATCACGTGTTATAATAGGCGCGCGCAGGCGGGCGGGCGACCTCCCCTAGCAACACGCTTCAACGCCTAGCGGGCCCCCCGGCGCCCGCCAAGCAACGGTTCGCCCCCGCCCCCTTATTGACGGAGATTACTAAAGGCAAGATCGAGAATCGGAGGTATTGGACGCGCGTCATGCGGCCATCGCACAGACGGGCATGAAGGGTTTCCGCCTTGATAAATGACGTTAAAATCATCTTCTGTAGCGAGAAACGACGGAGCATTATACGCTACTAGGCTTGGTCGATCTCAATATTGAGATCTCCGCTCGGCCTGTATCTGTAGGCCATCTGAAATCTGATCGTTCGATTATCTCATCATTCGCTTATATTTTACAATCAAAGATGAAAGAATAAACAGTGAAAGAATTAGCAGTAAACGCTGATTAAGCCATGACCATGACCGACGCTAATAATGTCATCATTCCGCTCTATCATTCGCGGTTTGGTTGTTTAAGTAAGTAAGTAAGTAAGTAAGGTAATTTGCTTTCTTTTGGTCCTAGAACATAAAGAGCAGAGGTTCAATTTAATTTATCAAGCATCATGCTATTGCAGATCATTACTGCAGTCATTAGCTATATCATTTTGATTGGTCGAGCATCGTACGCACAGGATTGCGAACTTGCTTAGTCTGTCACACTATGCCCGTCCGATATGACAACATATCCGGTATGGCATACACCGTGACGACGTCAAATATTCGGTCGCAGGCCTAGTGGAGATCTTTAGATCGACTGACCGAGTACTTGAATAATGAAACTGTGAGTCTGAAATCCAGCGTCTCTAGTGTTACCCTATTTATGAACCCAACTGCTGTGAGATACAGTCACACTCACAGTAGGAGTAGTGCAGGTCGAGGTCTCAGTCTCTGACTTTATCGCTCATCAGAGTCAGAGTCAGTCGAGTGACGTGACATGACACTCGGACTGCAACTCGAACATACTCGAACTGGTACTTGTATATCAATATGTATGACTAGCTACTACCCGTAGGGCCCGCATTCGATATGAGGGCAACCTTTGTTCGCGTCACGGTTTGGAATCATCAAAATAAATATAGACCCCCCCTTCCCATACACTCAACACTGTCTCTCTTTCGCGCGTTTCGGATTTATAGCGGAGTATACACTTGACACTATCGACTATTCTATGTTTAAAATAATTACATATTATTGCACCGAAGGTGCATCTATTCTTCTCGTAATATTCTATCTTGAATCTAACCATCTATACGTCTATTGTATAAATTGTATCCAGTCGGCATTTTACGTATAAATATAGATGGCAGCGGTGTCACTTTATGTATCCCCCCACCTATTCACATTCAGAATTCATGCATCGTGGCGAATCGCTACTGAGATGTGTCAGGTGTCACTACCCATAGGAACCTTTGGGGGGAAAACCCCCGGCGTGCCACATACTTGATACTAAAGCTTTGCAATGGGCCACGGCCACGGCCATGACATGTGACACATCGCGATGTCGATGACGCTTGACGGCTCAGGACCGCCGAACATGACAGAATCATGATTTGCAATTCAGCGATTCGGAGCGGTCAGACGCGAACTCACATTAGACATTTCCTCGTGCGGTTCGGGTTGAGACGTTGAGACCGGCGAGTGTTGAGACCTACCTATCGCAACATTCATTTTGGTTTTCCGTCGCTGGGCGGAAAGGGCAGGCAGCCCTTATTTGACTTGATGGATATGAACTATCTGCGTGATTGTAGGAGTCTACACCTTGACTTCTTCTCTTCTTTACGGTTTCGGACTTATACTATCTACACTTATTAAACGACCGCACGAGGTATGATTACGCTTGGTCAACTAAAAGACTTCGGTTTCGTAAATCTTATTAGTTATGCTTTTGCTTTCAAGTGCATGCTTTCAATACACAATATACAGCAGTTACGGCTCTTACTTTTTATGTTACAATTCACAGTTCAGTTCATCTCCCGAAACGGATTACACTTAGAGTTCTTATACATTCAGGAACTCTTTCCATAACTCAACTGTACTGAGTACTCCGTACAACAGTCTAGGCACCTCACATCAACATCATTCTGATCGGTCCTACTGTACTCCGTACTGAGTACTCCTGCGTTTTATACTCCATGAAGCAGGTTCATGGAACCTGATCCTGAATCGAGAATGCCGAGGACCCGCGTATGACGGTGTGAGTGTTTGACCGAGCACCCGTTCCAAATACGTTCCGCGCCTGCCACACATTTATTATTCACCAGGAGCGCCCACCCAGACCCTGCACTACTGCATGCACTGCACGCAGACCTAATTTGCCTGCTGCCCAAGCTTTATACTTTTCATTTTTCACTATCTGTTATTGTTTATGGGTAAACAGAAAGCGCGGTTTGTGCGCGTGTCGGAGATTGTGCAGGTTGCCCGTGAGATTCAAAGCTCCAATTTACGGTACGTTTGTTCTTAGCTCTCTGTTTTCCCGTTTCCCCGATGTTGTTTATAATTGTACAGTAATCACTCACCAATAAGAAAGTCCTAAATATGGGGTCAGCCAGCGAATTTCGTCAAGTTGTGACCCCCCCCCCGCCAGCGCCAGCGACCTATGAAATTGCTAAGAATAAGAAATCCCGATTTCGTAGCTCAGCCAGCCAATTTCTTATTCTTATTGCTTAAGGAGGAGGCAGCCAGCTATCATGAAATTGGCACTCAGCGACGGCCACAGTGGTAAAATTTTAGTATGGATCCTGAAAGCCGTGAGCAGATAGGAGAGTCAAGAAGGAAAATTCAACAACAATGATGATATTTTTATTGAGATAAATTGTGTATAAGCATCAAAATCCTTGTTAACCCTTAACCCCTAAGCCGGTTTTATTTTTGGGGTCTATGGTGGGGGGCGTGAGTATGGTATCTTGTATCTTGTATCCATCCGTACTCGATCACTCGGGCCCGTTCGGTGGGATTACCATCGTGCAGATACGAATGTGACTTTCACCGCGTCGAAAGTCACATTCAAATCCGACGAGGGCAGTTCTCATGCTGTCTGAACTCTGTCTCGAATTTAGTGCCACGTAGACGATACGTCATGAAAGACTAAAGGAATATTATGATATTCACTTCTCGTATTTTTCCGCCAAGTGTTCAGATGAGTCATGAGTGCGACACGATACTCGTCGTATAATTCCCATATTTATCCGCTCGGGCGCCTTGGGGAACCCCCCTCCCCCCCCCCAGTCCTAACTGGAAATCTGGTGTACTCGTGGCAGCTCGAACATCATCGCCCATGAGAAGCACTTTTCGAACCAATGCTCAAGCCGCGATTGGCATGACCTGGCATTATCAATTTTATTACAATTATTGTTCATGCAAATTCACAATATCACGAATTTTTATTTCTTTAAAACATACGAAGTCAGGGGGTTGGTGTTGTCGCGGAGTCAAATACTCCATTTGCTGTCCGCGTGACAGCGAGTATCGCACTCATACGTTTTCCAGTGTCGGCTTTTACAGAATCGTGACCGTTTTTGCAATTCCTGTCCGTTTTTGCAGTTCTTAACAGTGTCGACAACAAATATGCACGCCAAAAACACAAGCATAACGAGCATAACAAAAATTCAAGCATTTCATACGCACACGCATTCACGCAGGTACAACGAAGAATATCATATATCGATGCACGCATAATTCAAATTATGTACTTCTATGATATAATATTCTCGGTATGTTCCATGTAACATGCGTTCCTACCGAGAAACGATGTATCGCTAGCATCTATGAAGCATCATTACGCAAAGCATCTTCAAGAGCATCTTCCCCATTACTAGAAGCGCTTTGTGCTGCCTGTTTGCGCTCGGCGTAAGCCTTTTCTAATCCTGGCTTAACGCTAAGTTTCACAGAGGTCTTTGCGAATAGATCGTTGCCTTTGCGCTTTTCTTTAACGCACACAATCCAGCGCATGCCTCGAACACCCTCGATCTCGTAGATGAGCTTTTCTTCTTGCCTTTTCGCCCACCACATTCTTCGAAGAGGATAGGCACGGTCAGCAAGCCACATCTCAGGCACCAAATACGCGCAAAAATCTTTGCAGTGCTCTGCGAAATACATGATCGCCGCGTCACTCACTCCATCTGGAGGCGGTGCACAAATGGAATTTTGTCCTAAAAGTTTCCAGTTGTCGTCGACACTGAAGATGTTCATAGGGACCCAGCCCTTCACATTTTTTGCCTGAGTGTCGCTGTCCACTGAAATGAACTTAAATTCATCCTTTCCAAACCGACTTTCTAGAACTGGTTTTAAGTTTTGATTGATCTCCGAACCCGCGGCAAACAAGTCGACAAATGTTCGACTTTTGATCTTCTTCTCAGCCATGAAGTTCTTCGGATTGAAGCTGTCCACAAGTAAAGCCACTTGTTCTTTTGGAACAACACTGCGCTTTACGCGTGCGCTTTTATCCGCGCGAACATCATCAAATACTTTCTTGGTTCACTCTTTGTTAATCGGCTTGATATGCTCTTGGCCCAGGCACGATGCAGACGCGCCTTGTAGATCTCGTCGGTCAGCTTCGCCTGCTCCTGCAAGTAACGCCTGACGGCCACGTCGGCGTCCTCGTTCGAAGCAGGGTTCTTGGGGGTCGGAACAGTCGGTGTCCGCACCGTCGGGCTGTTCCGAACCCCATCGATAAGCCTCAGCGAGGCATCAATGTCGCTGTCCCTCGTGAGGGACTTCTTCGCTCTCGTGGTAACTCCCATAACTCTGAAAGCCTGATGGGAGCAGTGTCAACAACGGAACCAGAAGAATGGCTCCGTCGGATCCTGTCATATTTCGGCTCCTACGGAGCCATAGCCTGCATCGCGTGAGCTCCGACGGAGACGGTATGCGTCGGATCCTAAATTTCGTGGCGACACCACCTCCTCCCGAAGGAGAGGAGTGCCCGGCACAATGTTCAATCTGCAATCTAGGCCTGCCGGCCATCTACTGCAGTAACCTTAAGGAGCCTTTTTCAGCTCAGCTAGAACGGCATCCGCCCGCGCGGGTACTGTTGCATAAGTCAATCACACATCTTCCAATCTAGGGTTTGAATTTTCTAAGCAGAATTGTTCGGTGTCGGGCCAGTAGCTGCTGCAAGCGGGGTCCAAACCGGCCCATCTCTAAAGGCAGGCCAATCCTCCTCGCTCTCATAACCAGCAATCATTGCGAACGTCGGCGGGTCAGCTTCCTCCTCGTCCGTGCTGGGGGCATCGACACCTGGAAAAGGTACATCTGCCGGCAGCACATCGCCGGGACCAGTAGAAACAGGTACCTGCGGGCGGAAGGTCATGGCAGAAGGCTGCTTCTGCTGCGGGTCCCTCTTCTGCCAGGTGTCCGATGTCAAAGCAGGTCGCTCGATCGGAGCGGATGCGGTTGGGGGGGGCCTGCCTGTGGAGAATGCGTCAACACACACCCATGGGCAAAGGCCGTTGGTGTCGGCGTGAACGTCGGTGAGGGCGTACAGGCGATAGCACACCACGCAGGGGCGACCCTGCCCGTTCCAAATGCGGTACGGACCACCAGTGTCCTCCCACTTCCCCTCAGCAGTAATGACAGGGCGATTGCGAAAGGCCATCACACGGCCACCACCAGAGGGTGAAGACGAATCCCCCACACCACCAGAGTCAGGCGTAGGGGGGGGGAAACGGGCGAGGCGGCTAACACCCTCACGCAACCAGACGCGACGGATGCGATGGGTGAGGGTGTCGAACGACGGCTTGTAGCTGCCGTAGAGGTCAGTGATGATGCCCTGGTACAAGGGGACCTCGTACGGAGATGCATCGGCGGACTTCTCGAGCACCACCAACATAGTCTCCACGCGGGCGGTGTCGTCGAAGTCCGTGTGGTAGCGACGGTGCTCGTCGGACAGGGTGCGAAAGGACTGTATAAGCGGGTTGGGGTCAACGCGATCGTCGATGCGTAGGGCTCGCATGTCCTCCATGAACCTCCCTTTGTCACCACGTTGCACACCTTCCACGTCAAAATGCAGGCGTAGAAGGAGAGCGCGACCGTCAAAGGGGTAAAGCTTGGCGGTCGAGTGGTAGACGTCCAAGGCAGGTCCACGAAGTAGAACCGATAGCATGGCGAAGGCAATGGCGTTGACATCGTAATTGTAGGCGGCGTACGCAAGGTCGAAGTCGAAGATCTTCGCCGTCTCCACGGAGTCGACGGAATCCAGAACAGTGGCCATAGCGGAGCGCAGGGCAAAGTAATCACGCTTGGCATTTACGACGTCGAGCGTAATACCGCTGCCCCTAGCTAGGGTGATAACCACGAGCTTTGAGGACGTCGATGACGTTCTCGGCGTACTCGAAGGTCTTGGCGAGGTGGTCAGTGAGAGTACCTCGCGTAGAGGCACGATAGGGCGTGTGCCGAAGATTGGCGGTGTCCTCGAAGTAGTCGACCGCTGAAATCTCCCGATGCATGCGTGGGTTTCTCCACCACAGGTGTAGGTCCAGTAGTCAAAATCGGATCATCAAGCGGAGGAGCGGCTGAGGTCGGCGGGTCCACAAGAGGCACACCACCAGAGCCAGTGCTGTGTGTAACGGACGGTGTCGGAGAAGCGGGCTTCGGCGTCACCGGTCCACGAAGGTAGCCTTTGGGTTTCGTTGATGATGAGATACGCGACATTGTTGTAAAAAAAAACGGAAAGGTGGTGGGTGGGTAAAAGGTGGGTAGACGTTTCGACAACTCAAAATGAGACAAAACTAGGCGCAAATTGTGGCGCTAGGGTGGGTAAAGCAAGGGTGGGTGCCAGGTAGGTTCGGTGGCTACTATCCAAATTCGTGGTCCTCCCACAAGGACCAACGCGCGATGACTATTATGAGTGCCACATGGATCTTTGGGGCGTATATGTGCTTTTGGCATCATATTTATGAGTCAATTGAATAATTTCCCCTACAGGATCGTCCACGCGTGTGCTAGAGGGGCGTGCTTAAAGGGTGCGCTTTTGATATGTTTTTTATCGAAATCGTCGAAAAAAAGATGGTCCTCCCACAAGGACCATAGTCTTTAAGCGTCCTAGCGGTTGCATGGTGCGCGGTGTTGGCCGCTCATGGTCGCACACCTCGAGTTTATGACCAAATATGAAAACTTAGTTGGATAGTCCACACTCTAGTCGCCATCTGAGCACTCGTTTACCGTGGCGGGTGATCACTCCCGAGTGAAATAAGGATTTTGTGATTTTTGCCCTTCTAATTTTCACTTCGCGTCAAGCTAACGAGTGCACATCGCTCACATACTTGCCCATATGGCTTATGTTAAGCTTTCAAAAAATCATTTTATGGATATACTTCAAAAGTTTAAGCACCATACGCTCCTACCACACTGTGAATGCACTCTAGCGGGCATCGTGGATAATGGGTCATGTTTGCACCGATTATCCCATTCCCGCTAAAAAACCGACTAAAAAGGTGTGCGGTTGTTAATAAGCATTAGAGATGGCCGATATATGCACTCCAACATGACGTATGACCCAAATATGATGGGGACATGTGTATAAGATCGATATGATCGCATGGACGCAGGTGTAGCCTGCACATACTATTCCCAAAAAATTAGTGAAGATATCGTATCTTTTTGTGCCTTTTTGAATTTTCAAAAAAATGCAATCTGAAAAAATTGAGGGTGCTTGTCGCAAATGCGAACGCCATGGATATATTGGGTGGTTCCAGGCCGGACCAAGCATCGAAGTAATTAATATATGTCCCATTGATACTAAAAATCATTGGGCGCGCCTTCTAGATCCGAACCAATGCCCAATTAAATTCTTGCAACATTGGTCCTTGTGGGAGGACCATAATCGATTATGGTCCTCCCACGCAAGGACCATGGGATAGTAGCCATCGGTAGACCGTCGGGTGGGTGACCAGGTGCGTTCGGTGAGACGGATCTTGATCAAACGAGAATGCCACCACTGAAGTGGTAACAGCTCATAACCTTACGGGAAGTGTGATAACGGGTCAGGTGGATATATATATATATATAATGAATATATATATATGTCTGCGGGTCAGGCAAGCAAAGGCAGCGGAACTCTCGGAAGTCTAAGATAGATAAAATGGACATACTGTAGGTTTAACTATCGCGGACTGACGGATCGGCAGGTCACGGCAGAGTGACACACGCACTGCACTCCGAGGGGGGAAAGCAGGAGACAGGCCCCCACCTTATAGTGGGGGGTGAAATCAGTCTCTCCGTGACAATCTCCTGCCCATGGCCGACTAAGTTCTCTATCGGCTCCCAAGTATCCGCGGCATCACTATACCCTTCCCAACCTATCAACCATTGTGGGGTTGCTCCCAGGGCTCGTCATGAATACTATGATTACACTTGATTAGTGGGGTCCTGTGATTAATCAAGACTTGATTAGTACCCTGCCGTGGCTAATCAAGACTTGATTAGTACCCTGTCGGGTCTAATCAAGACTTGATTAGTACCCTGTCGGGTCTAATCAAGACTTGATTAGTTTAATCATGATCTTCGAATATTTTCGGTTGTTGGATCATTTAGTCATTCTTTGCTCATCTGAGTGGGGTAAACTTTAGCTCATTGCTTGGAGGCATGTGTATAGCATGTGCATAGCGCGGAGACATGTGATATCGCGGAGGCGTGTGAAAGCGCGGTGAGATGTAATAACGCGGTGAGATGTAATGACGCGATGAGATGTTGCGTATCGTGCCGCAGGCGGTGCCATCACTGTTCTTAACCGTGCACACAAACTGAGTCGCAAATTGTCCAGACTTAGGCCCCATCTCAACCAGATCGTCAGAAGTAACTGAATAAAACTTGTACACTTCAGCAAACGGAAATGCCAGGTTCGGAAAGTCGGGATGGCGAGGGGGACGTTTCTCATCCTGCGGTGTGAGGGGTACCAAAGCGGATTCCACACGTGGTGCTTGCTCTTCAATAGAAAGAGGGAATGTGGCATAGAAATACTGTAGAAATGGCAGTGGATATTCAATCCAAAATATTTTGCCACTAGCATCGCCTTCCTCAAGGCTGCCGGTCCCAGTCGGACCCATCTCCTGCAGTTGAAAAGCCTGCGAAGGAGCTGCCTCGCCTGAGACTTTTTGCGAAAGCGAGAACTCGCGTATAGTACACAAACAATGTTTCCTTCTCGCTCTCTGACATACGCCCGGAAGCAAGCGTCCAAAAGGACCCCGGGATCTGGATATGTTTCCCTATGTGCTCAAGCGGCTTTTTCAAAGCCGGATACTGCTTCATGTCTAGCGTTTGTTGCCTGTTAGAAACGGGATTTTTCTTGCTCCGACCCATTCTGCGGTGTGTGCTTGCTTAAGTACAGTATGCGTGACGAACTGTCCTAGAAATCTGAGAAAACACACGGGCGATTGTGGAGCCTGAACGAACGTGCGCTCATGTGCAACGAAGCCACAAAATAGACAAAGTGATATTAGTCACCCGACCGACGGCCACCCGACGACGGCCACGCACCCGGCCGTCGCGTCAGACTGTCTCTCGACTGTCAGAGGCCACATATGTCATATCACCACTTTTGTCATGATTAAAAAATCACGACTTGATTAGTACCCTGCCGTGGCTAATCAAGACTTGATTAGTACCCTGCCGGGTCTAATCAAGACTTGATTAGTACCCTGCCGGGTCTAATCAAGACTTGATTAGTACCAAAAAACGTCTAATCATGAAAGTAATCATGATTACGAGTGTATTCATGACGAGCCCTGGTTGCTCCAGATAGGCGTTCGACTTTTATTATGCGCACGACATAGTCTACCTCATCACTTCCAGCAGGATCGAAAGGGGACTGCTGGGTTCTCTTGGCATGCCCGGTTCCTTGAGCACGTAGTGTCTCTTACCCATCTTTATGTTGGCTGCGGCCAACATAAACCCCAAAGTTCCGAAGCATATTACTCATGGTTAAAGGTACATATTGCTCCAAAGTAATGTTGTTTGAAGGGCTACTAGACCTTTAAAAAAATGTCAATACGCGGTATACCTTCTTACACCCATGGGGGCTTGCATAATTGTGCCCTAGAGTTCTAGAGGGGTATGATCGCGAAAATACAAAATGCTCATTATGTTGGCTGCAACCAACATAAGAAAATGTGAGCGGCATGAGAAGGGCATTGAAAAATCGGACACCCATGTTGTCAAGATCTCGAGCTGCTCTTTCTGGAGTGTCTTGCCAAAACTTTCATCCGAGTTCATCTTGACCCTCTAAATATCGATCGAAGTAACATGGGTATGTAAACACCCAAAATTCCTTGGAAATTTCACAAAAATTCACATTCTCTTGAATAGTAACCCAAATTCTCGCCGATGATTTCGAGCGTCCCAATGTTGCTAACGCATGTGTGAAAGAGAACATCCCCGCCGTCATTTTGAGCTAATAAAATGTACAATCCGATACCGACAGCTCCCGGCATTGTCAGCAAGGCTTATGTTGGCTCCAGCCAACATAAGGGGCCCTAATGTTGGCTATAGCCAACAGATGGGTAACCGACAGTAGGGTTACACCGGAGGCACGTTGGCGTTTGCTGCCACGCCCACGTTTCCCCATGATGTTGATCTCTCTTCGGATACCCTCGGATACCTTGTTTAAATTTCGTTACTTCTAGATAATCAAAGATCAATCGATCGAGGGTGCAACAAAACCGAACCAGGACTCGTAATCGTCTTTATGGGCCTATCAAGCCCCAGTTTTTGCATTGTCCCGGATCGGTTTTTGATATTTTGATATATCAAATACAAGTGATATCGCAAATCGACGATGGTAATCAATCGATATTGATATGCTACCACTGTCAAACGATTGACACCGATATTCCGAGGGGTCTATCGATTGATATTGATATGTCGTCCTAATCAATCAATGCTGGAAATGACAGCCTGACTAGTTCGTACAGTCAGGTGTCATATCCAGTTTGTCATTCTCGGTGTACAATTAGTGACCTAGACTCAGTATTGATGTCCATCTATACGAGTCTAGTGATCCGTTGTTTCACCGTCGGCAGCGGGTCCCCACTGCCTGTTCAGCTGTTTCCAGCAGGTTATGGGCCCACCACGCTTCCACTGCGCACTCGATACCAATAATTCTGATATTTAAAGTTTGGTCATCAATTGATACCGATTTTCTGATATATCAATAAATCAGAATATCAGCACAACTGATACCATACCTTGATATATATATCTCACTTTCCCTGAACAATCTCCGACACGCGCACAAACCGCGCTTTCAGTTCGTTTACACATAAACAATGACAAATAGTGAAAATTGAAAAGTATAAAGCTGGTGCATGCAGTAGTGCAGGGTCTGGGTGGGCGCTCTGGTGAATAATGTGTGGCAGGCGCGGAACGTATTTGGAACGGGTGCTCGGAGTCGGTCAAACACTCACACCGTCATACGCGGGTCCGCGGCATTCTCGATTCATGATCAGGTTCCATGAACCTGCTTCATGGATAGTAGGAAAAATTAACGATGCGAGTCCAGGAAATATCCGGATCTGACGCCCGTAGCCATCAAAGATTCAATCGGACGATAACCTGATTTTTTGTTAGAATCTAAAACATCATTGGCTTGAATTTTTCGAACCAATGCCGGACCTGAATGGAAGATCGGGTATGAAAAAGTTACGATTTTAATGAAGTACTGTGAATACGATTGGTCAGCTGAGCAGCGTCTGTGCGCTCCTCGCAAAATCTGGAGTAGGACAGCCGACGTCTGCAGTAGGACAGCCGACACGATGCGGCAGATCGGTATTTTTGCATCGGAAGGCTGAAAAAGAGCATATTACGCGGCTTAATAATATAGATAGATATGATATGCTCCTATCCAAGCACCAAGGGGTATCAGCTAGTTTATACCCCTTGCAGCTTGCTCCTATCGTATGGGAGATGATATAAACATGATAACAATCCGACGCGAGCGCGAGGTCTCCGACCAACCTCTCCATCTGATCTCATCACTTCACCTTCGCTTGAGACTTCTCACTCGAGTTGCGTCATAACTTCCATTTTCTTCAGAACTCACAATAGTTTGCGAAGAGCTCATTAAGAACTTTCCCATCGTTAATAATTGTCACGGTATGAACGCTGAAAACGTGGAGGCACTTGCATCTGTCTTCCAGTCTGTGCCACCAGTCTCTTGAACGAGATTGAATTGACCACGTTCTTCAGCCCATGAGAGTCTGGAATGAAAACCTATGTCGCAACCCGCAAGACGCTCGTTACTGAGGAGAAATGGCGTTGAGAGGGATACCGGAAATTTTGATATAGTTCACGAACCTCCAAGGAAACGAACGCGCCATATTTGCGAAGATCGCCAAAGAGGAGTGGCGCTTACACCAGGTGTCCCCTCCTTCGGTTTGGAATACACACACACACACACACATATTTATACATACATACACATATATGTATATGTTTTATATCTTTTTGCTGCACGCTAATAACTGTATGCATGACACAGGCATGCCAGGAGTGCGAGGAGAAGAAATGGAGAAGTCCCCAAACAACGAAGTGGGGGAGTCTCGCAGAGCACCAGAATACATTGGCCCCAACAAACTGATTCATAGGGAAGAGTACATACGTTTACTTCAACAGTCCCTTCGAGGATTGGGTTTCGCCAGGTATGGTAAGGGTTTATATTTAGCGCCCGTGTCAACCCGGTGTTTTGCTGATAAAATATTAACTTCTTGCTGCAGCATCGCGAAGAACTTAGAGGAAGAGTCTGGGGTGCCATATGAGGATGAGAACGTCGGAGCGTTAAGGTAGGCTTTCGCTGTCTATCTCGATATTTCCGAATCTTGTTTCCTGGATATAGCTTCTCAACTCGCTGAGTTCGCGTTGTGCTTCAGTGCCGCTGTGCTCGCCGGGGATTGGAAAAAGGTGCAAGCTTTGCTTGAGAGGCTGCAGGTATGAAATTTATGTCCTTCCCACTGCTTGGATCTCGTTCCGCACACTTGCAAAGCCATATTCAGTCTTGTTCACGAGATGGTCTGCCTCCAACGCCCACTTGGCTGTCTGTGTGGTCGTTCGTTACGACGCTTGACTGTCCTGGGTTGGTCCAGGTTGGCAACGAGGAAAATATGGTCACTGCAAAGTTTAGCATATTGACACAGAAATATTTAGAGGTAGGGATATTCTCCCAGCTGCTATTTGTTACCTATTCGACTTCCGCCAAGGCCTCGTCAGCCGTATGCGTAGAAACGGTTCGTGCGTTCTCGTGCGAGTCTCATGGGGCACAGTCAACAAGCTCACTCCTCCAAACTTGTCAGTCTCACAGGCATTCTTTTATTTGTATCCTGCGCTTTATTTCATCCTTTTCACTGTTGCTGCATCGTTGGTAAACTAACTTAGGTCGACCTTGTGCTTTCGCGCAGGCTTTAGAGTCCTCGGATACAGACCTCGCTGTGCACACACTCCAGATTGAGTTGGCTCCACTGTCGATTTCTCATCGGGTGCGTGCCATTTATCTCTTCAGCAAATATTAGTCGAGGTCAAACTTCCACAGGGTGCGTGTGACGCGAGCATCGGCCTTCGCGCGTCTCGCCATAGTATCTGTGTGTACTTTACTTTTCGCTTATCTTCAGCGCGTGTGCCCTGTCATGGTAGAAGAGAGTGAGAATGACTCTTAGATACTGGGTGTCTGTTTCTCACAGTGGAGGCAGCAGCTACACTTCTTAGCAAGCTTGCTCTTAAAGCACTCTCCACTTCTGCATCAGGTGTCTCCCACCCACCTCTTTTGCAGCACCCGCAACCTTATTTGCCACGCTTGACACTATCACACGATAAAACCCGCGCAGTATATCTTTCTTCCCTCAGAACGCCTGTTGCTCCTGACTTAGCTCGCACCTGGCGAGATTGCCGCGAAGAATGAGAGTGCACTTTAATAAGCGTTGTCACTGAACGCGTTGTTGGCTGTGCTTCAGATGGATAAAGGTTTAGCAGGTCGCCAGGCACTGCTCCTAAAGCTTCAACAACTGTTGCCTACCACTGTGCGGCTACCGGAGCACCGCCTTCAGGTGCGTGCGCGAGTGCACTTACCTTCAGAGTGTCCTTCAGAGTGTATCCCGCAATCCTCGATATCCACTCTACGAGCACGCAGGGAGAATCGCCGACGCTATGCCCACACTATCGCTCCAACTAGTTTATGTTTTAAAACAACTATTTTCGGAACTTGCCTGTCCTTGAAAGTCGGCTTTCGTGGAGCGTTGCCACGTGGTCGAAGCCAGATTCTCGACACGTTTCCTGGACGCAGGTTCTGGTGGAACAAGCTCTGCAACGACAGCGTGATACGTGTATACACCATAATACGAATGAGCACACCTTCTCTCTCCTGAGAGACCATCGTTGCAACCGTGATCGAATTCCGACGAAAACAGTCCAGGTTCGTCTCCCGCTGGTACACCTTTCGAGGAGTAACCTGTTTGAGCTGGCAAGAAAATGTTGAAAGCAAACTTCTTCTCGAACGGTCATAGTGCCGACCGGTCGATGCCCACGCGCCCAGCTCGCTGTCGTTGCTATCTCCCGACTTTTGCCAGTCAATACGGAGTTGGATGCTTATCAGCTTGTGCTTAAGCTCAGCGGGACGGGGCTCTGCCCTGAAAGCCCGCACAAGCACGCGAGTAGCTGCGCAGAGCGCCTGGAGCCACTTCCGCAAGTCGCGGTCCGGGAGCCTGCCACTATCTTGAGTGGCTTCAACCAGTCTGAACCATAGCGAGGGAACGCGGGAACTCTTACGGTGCGGCGACGATCTGCCTGCTAGATCGAGCGGTAATATAAAGCGAGTAGTTCCAGTCCGATGGATGCTGCCCTTGCCACCAAATCCTGACGCCTGCAAGGGTCTTGTTCGGGCAGGTGCTGGAGGACCATTTGGACGAGGTGTGGCACATCCAGTTCTCCCACAACGGCAAATACTTGGCCTCTGCTTCTAAGGACTGCACGGCGGTTATTTGGGAGGTGTCACCTTGCGGCGGCCTGTCTGTGCTGCACACGCTGCGTGGGCACACGGACTCCCTGGCCTTTGTGGCGTGGAGCCCGGACGACGATAAAATACTCACGTGTGGTGAGCTTGCCTCTTTGATTCCCTCGCAAACGGCAGTCAGCGCCACACTCGTCCTGGTCGCAGTCCCCCTATTGTACAGACCACACGATGAGAAGATTGTGCTATCAGTACATCCTTCCTCATGTTTTGAGCTTTTTCTCTCTCCTTGCTGCGTTCCCCGCAGATTGTCTTTATTTACTTTCAGCTGTTCTATGTGGTTCTTTGGGCTCTGGCCTGATTCCGTCGTGTCCGCACAGGGAATGACTGCCACATCAACCTGTGGGAGGTGTCATCCGGGACCTGCCTTCGGAACTATGCCAAGCACACCAATCACGTTACCGCGTGCGCCTGGCTTCCCTGCGGCACCCGCTTTGTCTCCGGAGGGCACGACAAAAACATGTCAGCCCAATCCCTCAGCCTCTCGCATCTTTTGCCTTTCTCCTATGACTCAACGGTTCCTCAGCGTGTAGGGCTACTTCCTGCGTACTTCTTTGTCATCGTCTTCTTTCAGTGTGTCCTCTGAGTGCCACACCTTCGGATGTCAGTACTTGCTGGGCCCCGCTCTCCCCCTCGTCGAGCTGTGGTGCTTACGGCGCTTGTCACCTGAAACCAGTGCACACCTCTCCTCGAATTCCCGCTGCCCAGGCCGCGGGGGGTGGCGTGTCGCCCAGGCCGCGGGGGATGGCTGCATGTGGGCTGGCAGGTACCTGTGGGATATCGAAGGAAATGAGCTGTACCACTGGGCCGTGGCGCGCATCAACGATCTCGCCATCACTTCAGGCGGCCGCAAACTGGTGCGTGTTGCCGGCACCGTCCCCTTTCAGTCGAGTCACATTTCTTGGCGTCCCTGTATGCGGCTGTCCTCGTCGGATAGCCCTCAACCTGGTCGAGTGCAGAATTTCGGAGGTGAGGGCGCGTAGGGTGCGAAGTAGAGAGACGAGGCCCAGAGCCCTCTGGTCGGTGTCGTCCGCCTCTTCCCAGGTGAGCACCTGCAGCGAGAAGAAGCTGCGCTCATACGACCTCGAGACGCACCAAGAGAACGCCATCGAGGTCAAAACGGCCATCACGTCCATCAGCGCATCCAGAGACGGGTGTGTGCTCCCCCTGCACGCCACCCGACACGCTTGGAGTCCTGCCTGATCACCCACGATGTGGCTCCACGACTTGATACGTATTTTGAGCTTGTCTAGATGTGCTACCAAATGACGGGCACATGCTCTCCCTCTCTGTAGAGCTCTGTAGAGTGGGTGCCCGTGCTACCTCTTGGCCCTTGGCAGCCCACAGATCTCGCTGCCTTTTCTTTCCGGCTTCAGAAGCGTAAATGTGTGATATTGTCACTTTGGCTTCTAGATTTTGTCTAGGTCCTGTCTTACTTTTATATTCCTCATATAATGATACAAGGGTACCTTTAGATAGTAGTGACGATACCGGACAAGCCTCTACGGAAGGGTTATTGCTCACCTGCGTCAGTGCACTGAGTATCATCGGCTGTAAGCTGCGCCCTGACTTTACAAGGTTTTGGCTTTCCCACGCAGACACTTCCTCTTGGCCAACTTAGCATCCCAGCAGATTCAGCTCTGGGAGGAGGTGAAGGGTCCCTCCTCACCGCCGAGACTCGAGGTGCGCCGCGTGGAATGCTGCTATGGCGAGGTGTCCAGGCGTGCAATCGCGCTGGCCCACAACTGGCCCACACCCCACCCAAACCGATGGGAGCTGGTGGCTTGGTTTGTTCTGGTTGGCCGGAGCCTTTGCTTTTGGGTTGTGGAGAGCGCTCACCGGCCACACGGCGAGGCACCTGGAGAGGGTCACCTGCGCTGAGGTAGGAAGCGTTCTCACCTTGCTGGTTTGTGGGGGTGCGGCTGACAGGACGGCTGCGTTGAGGCTGAGCAGATCCAAGGCTTGCGATTTGTCATGGTGTGCCCCTTGCACCTTGCACCATATGCCGCTCTTGGAGCTCATAGCTGTGGCGTCTCGTCATTGGTCCCCCAATCTTGGCGCTGGCTCACCAGCGGGTGATCTCAGCAGCCGCTGGAGCTCGATTTGCGTCGCAAAACTGACAGGTAGTGATGCGGACCAGTGGCCTGCCCAGGGGCCTCCCGGTAGGGGGGCTTTGCGCTGCTGAGGGGAGCTCGCTAGGGCAGGGCTTGTGCCTTTTGAGCTGTAGAGAGGGAAGTGGGTCAGCTGGGGATTTGGTGCGGCTAAAGATTTGCCAGCAAAGGTGGGAGTCGGGGTAGGGTGAAGCTGTTGACTTGGTGACGAAGGTGAGGATTGGTGCCTGGTCAAGGATGAGTGTTGTGGGTCACGCTCTTGATTGATTAGGCTAGGCAGTGCATCGCAGAGGGTTGGGGTGGCAGGTGCTGACGGGTGCGCTCGGCAGGTCACAGAACACACAGCCGAGCTCATGCCTGGCGCGATCTCCAGGGGTAGATCAGGGGACCTCCGGCGAAACGGCGGCAGGCACCGGCACAGGCGGGAAGCGCAACCCAGCAAGCAGTGGGCCTGGCAGCTAGCGCGGGCAGGGGGGGAGGCCACACACCCATTTGCGCCCCTGGGCATGTTTGCCTGTCGATTGATGGTGTCGTGCACCACATGCCACCTGACAGGCATACAAGTTCCGCGGACAGAGCGAGAAGCAGGGCCGCTTTGTTATTCGCTCCTGCTTCGGTGCGCCCTCATCTGCCGTCCCTCTGCCTGACCGTCACATGCCATGCGCCGTGGCCATCCTCCGGCCCTGCTTGCACCTCGTAATGGGACGGACGAGTGACGGTCGGGATCCTGGCCGACGCATGAGTTGCGCCTCACCTGTCATGTAGCGAACTGGGCTAGATCCCATCAGGCGCCTCGATTACCTGTTATGTACGTATGTACTCCATGTTCACCGTGCGAGGCAGTCCAGCCTTTTTCTCCCACAAGACGCCATGTGCACGCGCGCAAGCCCACAGCCCAACCCGAGCCCGAATATCAGGTGACTGTTATGGCGCCGCGTGTGCATGCGGCGGATGACGCATGGCGGGCTCGCGGTGGGCGCGCATGGCCAGGTGGGAGTGAGGAGTCCTTCGTCGTGAGTGGCAGCGAGGACTCTCTGGTGAAGCCCTCTCCTCGGCCTCCTCGGCCTCCTCATGCACCGTGCGCTTCACGTCCGTATCCTACCGTAATCCTAGCAGCGTGGCTCTTTTGGGCGATGGTGGCGCACTCCAATCAACGGCACAGGCATCGTGGCACGTGGCGCTTGTTTGTGGGGGATCAAATGGATGCCTCGTGGCGCACTCCAATCAACGGCACAGGCATCGTGGCACGTGGCGCTTGTTTGTGGGGGATCAAATGGATGCCTCGTGGCGCAGAGACTTGGCTTCGTGCCTGCATCACCGCTATCTCTCCATCTCTCATGGAAGCGTGAACGCCCTTCTCAGCTGGACCAATTGCAGCCCTGGCCTTGGCCGGAGCCGATTGGCTCAGCCCTAAGTGCAGGCATGCGCCACATGCTGTGCTTGGCCGGCGCCGTGGAGACAGGCTCCTCGCGCAACGTGATGCATTCCCCTTCGCAAGCTTCCGGCGCACATCACCAACGGTGCCACGGTGTACCGTCGGCCCACTGCGCCGAGGTTCATGGACGCGCCCACCGGCCTCGCCCGTCACTGCTCTGCGGCAATGCGACCGGCCTCGCCTGTCACTGCTCTGCGGCAATGCGACCGGCCTCGCCTGTCACTGCTCTGCGGCAATGCGGCCAGCCTCGCCTGTCACTGCTCTGCGGCAATGCAGCCAGCCTCGCCCGTCACTGCTCTGCGGCAATGCGACAGCCTCGCCCGTCACTGCTTTGCGGCAATGCGATCAGCCTCGCCGTCACTGCTCTGCGGCAATGCGACCAGCCTCGCCCGTCACTGCTCTGCGGCAATGCGACCAGCCTCGCCCGTCACTGCTCTGCGGCAATGCGACCGGCCTCGCCCGTCACTGCTCTGCGGCAATGCGGCCAGCCTCGCCCGTCACTGCTCTGCGGCAATGCGACCGGCCTCGCCTGTCACTGCTCTGCGGCAATGCGACCAGAATCCAGAAGTAGGCTGCAATGTTGCATGATCAAGGGGGGCTGGAGTGTGCGGGGGGGCGGGTGGCGGGGCGGAGCAGCTGTACATCTGGCACCTTCAAAGCGGTGATCTCTTGGATGTGCTCCCAGGCCATTGCGGCACCATCAATGCAGTGAGGTGCGAGGACCGCAGCACACCTGGCACATGCATTGCCCATTCGCAGAGGGCTCTCCTGGCGCGTATTATGGCCATTGGACCCACTTCTCCACCCCGTGAGCAGAGAGAAGGACAGGGCTTCCTTTGGCTGGGTCAAACCTCATTGAAGTGCGAAACATGCATTTTCATAAAGTCTTTGACTGCAAGATGTGTGAACAGCACCTCACGTCTCAGAAATCACTTTTTCTTGCTTGAAGTGCTGCCACCGTGAGGCTTAGCCGGCGAGTCACCAAGCATCTGTGTGTCACTTCAAGTGAGTGCTGCAGAGATGCCGCCGCAGAGATGCCTCTGTGCCCTGTGGTGCGGGCAGCTTCCATGCTTGGAGCCCTGACACAAGTGGTGCGGGCAGCTTCCATGCTTGGAGCCCTGACACAAGTGGTGCGGGCGGCTTCCAGTAGCAGGCCCTGACACAAGTGGTGCGGGCAGCATCCATGCTTGGCAGATGACACAAGTGGTGCGGGTTGCTTGAGCCCCACACAAGTGGTGCGGCGGTTTCCATCTTGAACCGTGAGCCACAAGTGGTGCGGGCGGCTTCCATGCTTGAGCCACAGTGGGTCTGCTTCCATGCTGGAGCCCTGACACAAAGTTCCATGGAGCCCTGACACAAGTGGTGCGGGCAGCTTCCATGCTTGGAGCCCTGACACAAGTGGTGCGGGCAGCTTCCATGCTTGGAGCCCTGACACAAGTGGTGCGGGCAGCTTCCATGCTTGGAGCCCTGACACAAGTGGTGCGGGCTGCGGGTGGAGGAGCAGCTGGAATCCAGCCCGTCCAACCATGTTTGCTTCCGCGAGTGACGACCATACCATACGGATCTGGGGATGCGCGAGTGACGTGCGGGATGCTGCTCTGTGTGCTAGCGCACCCATGCCGCAGTGCTCCAACGGATACCCGAGCAGCCAGGACGTGCATGCAGGCGCGGCTGCCATGGAGGAGAAGCCAGAGGTGGCGCCGGCGCCGGCCCCCTGACTAGCCTGGGATCTGCGCAGCGCTCTGCTGCTGCCCCACAAGCTCGCATACGCCGCGGTGGGGCTAGCGCTGCTCGCTGCGTACTTCTGGCTGTGAGGCGGCGGTCTACTGTGAGGCGCTGCCTCCCAGCCCCAGTGCTCTGCGTCCAGAGTGCACTTTCGCCACAGCCGCGCATATGGGCATCGACCTGTGCGGCACACATGCCACGTTTACGGCACCTCTGGCCTCCGCCCGCCTGGACACAGGTGTACATGCGACTCCAGGCATACCAGACAATGATAAACGTTTGGCGAGGTGGCACGAAGGGATCGAAAGGACGCACCTCGCCTCACTGGACACCTCACTGGCCCTTTTGGGAGCGAGCGTCGACGGAGAGCCTTTCCAGCGGCGGAGATGCACACCCGAAGAACGTACCGCACTGTCTATACTAGTGCATGTGCAGTGGGTGCACCCTCACGTGCGTGAGTGAGTGGGTGCGTGAGTGGGTGCGTGAGTGAGTGGGTGAGTGGGTGCGTGAGTGAGTGGGTGAGTGGGTGAGTGGGTGCGTGAATGAGTGGGTGAGTAGGTGAGTGATTGTTCAGGGGAGCTCCTCATCCACTGGGGGATGGTAGTGGGCCAGATTCGGTTAGGCTGCCTCATGCTGCTCTGTGTGGGCTGGCCTTGGTCAGTGTGCCCCATGCTAGGTCGTTCTCCCTCTCGCTGGCTAGCTCGCTCTGTTAATGATGCGATTATTTCAGTCATCCACTGGGGTGGTGCGCTGGCGTCCGTTGCCACGCCTTTTGCCATTTGGTGTGTGATGAAGTTGCGGAGTGGCGAGTTTGGCTTGTGGACATCTGTTCCATGTTTTGTGGAAGCAAGTCAAAATCTCAGGAGCACATATTGTATATTGTGGTAGCAGCAGATTCAGTACCAATCTGCCATTTAGAATGGCCGTCGTCACACAGGGCTTAAGATGTGGAACACAAGACGACAAACGTTTGATGCGAACATAAAACGGGACGCCAAGTAACCTGTATGAAGAAACCCTGTCGCGGCATTGTATTTCTTGTATTATTGTATGGCACATTTGTGCTTCTAGATACGTGTAGCAGCTTTTGAATTCCATCCATCAATCGCTGATGCTTTCCAAAGAAGTGTCGAATGATATAATGTGAGACGCCTATCAAAACAGTCTAAGAAAAGGCAAGTCAAAAGGTATCATACAACTGCTGTCTGTTACTGCCCATCATGTAAGTGTGTCCTTGGTCAGGTTAATCTTATCGTGACCCCAAAACAATATGTCAATGACGTGTAAATTATGGTGCCGACAGCAGCATATCTGCAAACATAGGAAACCCCAAAATGTGACGAAATATCCAATTCACCAACCTGCGGAACAAATCAACAATTCGATGTTCTATAAAGAGCATTACTATCTCATCACCGTCCATCCTCGTCCGTTCAATGGCGACCCACTCGAAGGACTTTTCCCTTCTAACGAGTAGGTACATCACCCTCGAACGCACAACGAAACCTTTGCAAAGAATCCATTTGTTACTGGTGATTCTTGTGTTTACGGGATAGATTGTAGTCAAATTACTGGTTTTAGATGTATTGACTATGATTTAAATATAAGTGTTATGATTTAGATATAAGCTCGATTATACAATCCTGAACAGGTGTTTGGACCTACCGATATTCGATTAGACAGGTATTATCCTGTTGCTCCGAAAGAGTGCAGGCAAGATTTCTCGGCGCGCCCGAGATCTGTGAAATCACCTGCTCCTTATTGCACGGGCTTTCGGCGTCGTCAGAAAACAGCTCGGAAAACAACACCGTGCCACTTAGAGGCGAGTAATGCCCGATTGGCTCCCACACGCAATAACGAAACAGTGCGGACTAACCGGTGCCTCGTGCAGATTCGCATGTGAAAATATGGGATCCTAGGTCCTACCTACGAGGCAATGGAGTGATCTCTGAACAAAGCGGTGCCCTCAGTATTTATATCATCGTCTGGACGTCATAAGCTACACCGTGCGGAAGCTCATCCATCAGACACTTCTAGACCGGTACGGTATTTCTTTTGCACATAAACCATACCCTTGCCGCCGGGAGTCTTGTCTTCCGTTGCCTAGATGCTAATTTCTGGTTGGTCCAACTCGGACGACACGTCTGTGGACAAGGGTTCTTGTCAAGTCGTTGCTATATGAATTTATACAGGAAATAAAAAAACAAAATGTATAAACATTGAAATATTAAAATCTGAATATTAAAATACAAAAATATTCTGCAGCACGATGAGGAGCATAAATGCTAACGACGTGTCCCAGATGGACGCGGAATCTGCCTCGCCCGCGCCCCGGCGATCCCCCCGGTACTCCGGGGGATGCCCACCGAGGCGCCTATACCACTGCTCCATCTTCGCCTTTGCGCCGTCTCCGGACTCGATCCTTGTACCTATTTCACTAACTCTCCGCACCCACCGCCGCTCAACCACTAGTCCACGCGTGCACATGACAATGGAAATTCGAAAATCCGTAACTTTTTTATAACACAAATGGGGATAATTGAATAATGAATGGTCGACGATCGCGTGCGATAGAATTCGATGATGACGTAATATTACGTAATGCACCTCGGAATAATTATGATGACGTTATATTATGTAAATTCAGATACGAAATATCAAAATGCAGATTAATGCCTTCAGGATAAGGCAGGAATTATAAAAGGCAATTCACAAATTCGCGTCAGGGCTGCAACAGGAATCACACACCTATATATGGAATTTCCTTCGGCGCGACGCGAAACGGCGTCTGTCACACTATTCTATTATTGCGAAGCCCGCAAAGCTCCCAGAATGAAAGTTGGCGACACTGTCATCAAAGACGCCTGTATGGGTTGCAACAGGAATTGTACACACATATATATGGAATTTCCTTCAGCGCGACGCGAAACGGCGTCAGTCACACTATTCTATTATTGCGAAGCCCGCAAAACTCCCAGAACGAAAGTTGGTGACATTGTCATCAAAGACGCATGCATGGGCTGCAACAGGAATTATACAATATATGGAATTTCCCTCGGCGCGACGCAAAACGGCATCAGCGTCAGTCACACTATTATATTTACATTGCGAAGCCCGCAAAGCTCCCAGAATGAAAGTTGGCGACACCGTCATCAAAGACGCCTGTATGGGCTGCGACAGAAATTATATATACATATACTTCGGCGCTACGCGAAATGGCGTCAGCCTGTCGCACGATTCGATATTTATATTGCGAAGCCCGCAATGCCACAACGCTCACATATAAATGAAAGTTGGTGACGCTGTCATCAAAGAAGCTTGTATGGGCTGCAACAGAAATTATACACACCAATGTCGCGACGCGAAATGCTCTGCTAGCTCTTTCAAGATCGGTCATCACGTTCGATCGGTAATCACCTTCGTTCAAAACTTAAAATTCGAAATTGGAAACTTACATATGAAATCGGTGGTGTGAAAAAGTGAAATAATCTGAGTATAATTCAGTGGTGGGAAGACTGTATAGTGAAATAATCTGAGTGAAAATTCAGTGGTGGGAAGACTGTATAATTTGTATCTTGGACGGGGAAACCTAAAATACTGGTTTATATTCTAGGTAAATCTTGCGCAAACGATTTATACCTCCCGCATATCTTGTGCAGTCGAGAAGCGGAAAACAGGCTGTGGATCGACGGTAGAGTTCAAAGTAATTTGACAAAACAGACGACGATAAAGGGCAAGGGTGGACAATGTTGAGGCAAGGGTTTACAATGATGTGGAGTGCCCTTGGTATGTGGATAGCTAATGAACTGTCGATATTTGAGTCAGTAGGGGATCAACGGAAGACTTAGATGTCCATCGTTGGCTGGGTTGACAATAAGAGCACGTTGGCGAACTTCAATGAGCACGTTGACACACTAAGTTCGCCAACGTGCTCATTGTCAACCCAGCCAACGATGGACATCAGTTCTACCTCTTGTCCATTGTGGCGATGACAAAATTACTGAGAACTTCCCGCAAGCGACGCCAAGTCCGAAGCATACCAAAGGAGGATCAAAGGAGGACCGCGTTGCAACCATCGACGAGAGCAGACTCGCCATTTGCACACGAACCTATCACCGAGTGCGCGCTTCTGACCCGACCGCATACACCCGTGCCACAAGCGCGGAAGAAGCAGAGACACCTGACGCCTTCGAGACCGAAAACCGGCATGCCCGTACTCGGGCGCCTTCAAGAATAACGTTTTTCGGGCCTAGATGACCCATAAAATTCGTTAAAACACTTGTAGTACGATGAAGACGTGGGTAATTAACTGACCATATCGTGTTTATACGTGACGGCACACCTTCCGCGCCACGTTGTTGAAAATGCGATATATCTGGCTTTCGAAGCACCAATAACGATGCCCTACTACTCTGCTCTTGCGCGTATAGTCACAATACCGTAAGCTCATTGTCGCGAACCCGTACACAACGTGGCTCCACGAATACATATATACTCTCTTAGTGATAACACAACTCTGCTCACTGTATGTATATCGTAAGTGACCACGCAAACACTGCATATACTGCCACTACAAAACTGTCTAGCAAGACAGCTACACTTCCAACACTCAACTGTCCAGCACAACAGCTATACTTCCCGAAGGTCCAAAAATGTTAACAAGTAGATAACTTCACATATGCAAGCTCTTTTTCTCAACATGAAAATACTACAGATAAGTAGTTCTGTTAGCTTAAAATCAACGCTGTGCAAGCAAGCACCACAATTCGCAAACAACGAAATATCATATCATAATTTACTTCAACATAAACACTGCTGTTTTCGCGATCTGAGTGAGGTCTCCAGGATTTCCTCTACCTCTGCGAAGGCAAAACAATAATGAGCGTCTGCTCAAACTTGGCAACGCCGCCCTATATGCTACAACCGCTGTCTCCCAAGATAGCGTAACACTCAGCTGCGTTTTCGTACTCAGTCACCAACTGTCACGTCACGATCGTGACCTGCGCTACGTTTGTCACATGTTCGTCACCAGGACTACTGCTCCGAGCGTCACAACCCGGCTATCGTACCACGACAAGCCGCGGTTTGTGATAGCTGTCGCGAACCCGTACACAACGTGGCTCCACGAATATATATATATACTCTCTTAGTGATAACGCAACTCTGCTCACTGTATGTATATCTTAAGTGACCACGCAAACACTGCATACAGATCTGTCAGATATACAGAACTGTCTAGCAAGACAGCTACACTTCCAACACTCAACTGTTCAACACAACAACTATGCTTCCAAAAGTCCAAGATTGTTAACAAGTAGATAACTTCACATATATATGCAAGCTCTTTTTCTCATTATCCCCCATATGTAGCTGCTGCCAGTAGCACAGACATTAAACAAGAGCTTGTTCTGCATCCTCGGTGGTCACACCATTCAAAGCAAGCCTGCGCATATTGAAGGTAAACATACCTACGCCAGTGGCTTCACCACCACGCAACATCCTTGCACGTACCAGAAGGTTACGGAAAACTAGTACCCACATACATCTTCGTCCAATAGGCCCATGTTCCAGATGCCCAATCACATGTAAATGACCTGCATAGCAAAGCTTTGCGAATAAAGTACTGTGCCCTGCTCTCGGTCATGTCAGTCATGTAGTGCGATGGCACATGTATACATCAAGGTATGGCTTACGCGAAGGTGATTTGAGACAAAAGTGTCAGAGCTCAAAATCGTGAGCCCTAAAATGCCACTAAATATTGGATAAACTTCGTGTTTGGCATAAATATATCATGCTGTAATCAGCACAGACATGATAATATTTCGGGCAACAACCCTAAAACTGTAACAGCTGCTTCCTATAAGGAATGCATGCTACATATGAGGTAAAGGCAATTGACAACTGCCTTATGTTCACACTTCCTTGAGGGGGGAAGAAGGTGGATATATATACATAATTACCTCATTATAATGTACAAATGTACTACATGTATGTAAACATACAGATATACTATATATATATATATCACACACACTCAGTTAGCTGATTAGCTGAAGGAGAAACAGAAGGATGAGCAGGACATGGAGGACGGCCCGGCCCCCTGCGCGGAATGGATGAAGCCTTGGGTTGGGGTGTCGCGAGGGAACCCGGACTACGAAGGGTTGCGACAATGGAAGATGGCAGGCGGAACGCTCCGAAATGGAACGCGGCAGAAGGGACCGGTGAAGGAGAGCATTGAGATTGGGCAGTTCTTGAAGATGAATGAGGAGGCGTTGAAGCCTGGTGTACGGCATCATGTGCACAATATTGTGTCCGTGGAGGTGCCGAAGGTAATAGCGGTGAAGAACCAGAAGACGACGCGTGGCACGAAGGTGAAGGATGAGAAGGTGGAGTACGTCTTGGAGTTAATCCATCAACACGGACACGCCGAGTCTGAGAAGTTGTTGGTGTTGACATCGGTTGCCATGAACTCCCAAGGCATCCCGCTGTTGCAGCTGTACTTCGGCGAAGCTCTCGGGGCCATGGACGTCATCACGCACAACGCGGCGGAAGATAAGTTTTGTGTGGCGGCGGTCATCACGGATGTTCCGTGGGGCCATGAGAGCAAGACCGGGTACAACACGAAGGTGGATTGGGATGCGTTCGCAGTCAAGTTGGACGAGCTGTGCGCGAACAACGATGGCATGTCTGAGGTTCATAAATACGCCGATCTGGGGAAGGTGGACGGAGACACCATTGTGTGTGCCTTAGGCGACAGTGAAGCCCTTCGAGCTTTGGAGGCGGGCTGGAAGGCGTTGAAGCACCCGGTAGGATCGATGTAACACTTGTTGCTTTGAAGGCACCCTTTTATTTTTGTTTTTTTTGTTACGTTTCTTAAAGGGAGGGAAAAGGGGGGAAGGATCACAGGTGTACAAGACAATGCCGGGGTACATCGTGACGGAGGGGAACCGCAACAACGCGACTTTCACGAACACTCCAAAGTCCGTGGGACACCAGTACACGACTTTTGCACGGAAGCTGGAGGCTCCGAAGTTGGACTTCAAGACCAGCATCCAAACCAGGGGGCAGCAATGTAAGGACCTTGACTTTGATTATTTCCCGCTGAATTGTTGGACTGGAAACATTTTGCGTGCCCTAAGTTACCAAGAGGTGAAGGCTTTTGAGAAGGCCTTGGAAAAGCACCTGGCTGAGAGCTGGGAACCAAGCTGGAAGGAAATGGATGAGGAGCAGAGGATGGACATCGTTCAGACCGAGGTAGAACATCAGGCACGACCTTTCCAAGCTGTTCAAGTGCAGGATACCTTCAAGCACGATTGCGCCGTAGTGGGATGCTTGAAGGGCGGTAAGCCCTGCGAAGAGCATGGCAAGACCTTGGTGGTGGGACAGAAAAAGGTGGAGCTCATGGAGCTGTTGGTGGAGCGGTACACAACCGACATCGACATGGTGGTGCTGGACCCGTTCATGGGAAGTGGTGCGTGTCATTGTGGATGCATTGGTTTTGCCGCGAGGGACACGCCGGGGTATTGAATGATGTTAAGTGTTCCGCAGGAACCACTGGGATTGGAGCGCTTCGCATGGGACGCGCCTTCATCGGCGTGGAGAGGAAGCGTGCAAACTTCATGAGCGCGGTGCACTATTTATCTCACGCGGTGTTCTGCTGCGCGAAGCGCCATGTGGGGGATCTTGGATTGAGTGAGCCGTACCGGAAGATGAAAGTGACAAACGTGAAGTAGAACATCGAAAGTTCGTGAAAGTTAGTTAGGGATCTTGGCGGGGAAAGAAGTATGTTTTGAACCTAACTGGGGGGCCGGCCACCCGGACTTGTGGTTAGTAGTGGTCCGCGAAAGCACGTGAAAAACCAATGGAGAACGTAGTTGGTCAATGCACGAAGACGAGTAGGCGATGGGGCGAAGGGCACTAGAAAAGGTGAAGTCGTGTTAAACTCTGGAGGCAAAACATGCGCGCCGGTAACTTTGTTTTGAATATTGATTTGAAGCTGTATATTTCATGTGATGTTAAGAGCGAAAAGTGTATTTATAAACGGTGACGGAAATATTTCCTTTAGCACATTTAGGGTGTAAGTTGAATCAGGGTGTTATAAAGGTTTGTTTAATGACAAGATTCGAGATGTCCACACACTCGTCATGAACACGGCAAGAATAAACACTTACACACTTTTCTACGGCAAGAAAATAAGCACATCAAGTATACCAGTTCTCAATAACGACAACTTGTAATATACGAAAGACTAGTGGTTGAATGTAAAGTTTATCTACAAACTATAAAGGTCACCAGCACGGTCCGGGTAGTCTTCATCGCGCTCCACCAATTTAAAAACTAAATGAGACCGGACGTCTCACAACTGCATGCGGTAGCGAGTTGCTCAAAACGTTCGGAGTTACCGAACGGCCTACAACAGTTACAGGTCGGCTGAGTCCAGCGGCGGGGACACTCGAGCATATAAAAAAGCGTCCAATGAGAGCCTGGAGTCCCGCCAGGAATGTCAGCAGGCACAACCATGGTCCGCGGGGTAATCCACTCGTTACCAGCACGGTCGGGGTATTCTCCATCGCGCGCCATCAATTCAAAAACTAAAAGAGACCGCGTGCGACGAACGAAGCGCCAACTGGCGAACCCATGGTCTCTTCTTCCACGTTCCATGTTGCGCACGTTGTAATGTGTCGAAAGGCGCCACTGCTCAAGCTGACAGTCATGGCAGCGCAAGTGTTGAATGTGGTGGGTTGCAATCATCTCACGGTCATGAGGTCCGGCAACAAAGTAGTCAACAAACTTGTAAACGGAAGGCATGTTGTTGTGAGACTTTTAATTGTTCGGTGTAGGTTTTTAAGGGTTTGCGCGTTTAATGTTTTTAGTCCGCGTTTGTGCTTTATTTAAGAGAAGTCCTGGCGCGCGTCGTAAACTCGAGTTGGCGAGCTAGCGGTTGTAGGTTGTTTTATGCCTGGAATAAGATATAAAAAAACGGGGCAAACCCCCCCCAAAAATAGGGACGAAGTGAACAAAAATATTCCTGAAATTGCAAAAAAATCGGGGTTTTTTGAAGAAAATTCAAAAATTTTAGAAAAACCCCCAAAAAGGCCTGAAATTCATATAAAACTAGAAAAAAATAAAAGGGGTTCATCGATGAACCCCCTAAAACATATTTCATAAAAATCAGACGCAAAAAGTATCATTTTGCTACCGAGTTTCGAAAAACAATTTGAAGCTTAAAAATGCGTGAAATATTGTACAAGTTCAATGGAAAATTTATGTTTTCTTAACACAAAAAACCCCATAAACCTTCCTTAATTCAGGCTGACAAAGATGATTTTTTTAGTTAAAATCAGGAATATTTCTTAAACCCTAAAACAACCGGAAAATTAAATAAAATTACATTCAACTCGGGAAAATCTTAAACCCTGGATTCGGTCAAATTTTCGATTTTTTCAGGGCCTCCCCTTGTAAAACTCCCCAACACCCAAAACGGCCTGAAATTCATATAAAACTAGAAAAAACAAAAGGGGTTCATCGATGAACCCCCAAAAACATTTTTCATAAAAATCAGACGTAAAAAGTTTCATTTTGCGACCGAGTTTCGAAAAAAAATATGAAGCTTAAAAATGCGTAAAATATTATACAAGTTCAATGGAAAATTTATGTTTTCTTAACACAAAAAACCCCATAAACCTTCCTTAATTCAGGCTGAAAAAGATGATTTCTTTCGTGAAAATTAGGAATATTTCTTAAACCCTAAAACAACCGGAAAATTAAATAAAATTACATTCCACTCGGGAAAATCTTAAACCCTAGATTCGGTCAAATTTTCGATTTTTTTAGGGCCTCCCATTGTAAAACTCCCCAACTCCCGAAACTCCCAAACTCCCCAATTGCGTTTGGTGCTCAAACGAGACGACACAAGCCTTATGGTCAGGCACATATACGATATTCTGTGCCTAAGACAAAATGGTTAGATGTATCTCTTGACTGGATTACTGACCTGCCTATCACCACTAATGGGCACGACAGTATATTTGTGGTAATGTGCCAATTCTCTCATCGCTGTCATCTCATTCCCTTCAGCATGACCTGGACAGCTCAGCATACTGCTTCTATATATATGCAGCATATCTTCAAGCTCCATGGTCTTCCGAGGAACATCATCTCAGATCGAGACCCCAGATTCACCTCTACATTCTGGCAAACACTGTGGAAATCTACTGGTACGAGATTGTCCATGACGTCCTCACACCATCCACAGTCGAATGCAGCCAATGAGAGGAGCCATGCCTTCATCGAGGATATCCTCAGGTACTTTTCAAATTGTTGATTCATGATTCGATTTCACCATCCTCTGGTTTATAAACTGATTAGGTGGTATTTTTTCATCCACAGGTGTTGTTGCAATGATACTTCAGCCAATTCGTGGGAGGACAAGTTGCCTCTGGTGGAGTTTGCAATTAACAACACAATTTCTGCATCAACTGGTTATTCACCATTTTATCTCGACTCGATGGCGCAACCACTTTCGCCTCATGATCTGGTAATCACTATTCCGCCAGAAGCTCCTGTTCCAATACAAAGAGCTATTCGAGATCATTTTGACCAGTACTCGGCTGTACATGCCAACGCGGTAGACAACATTTCCCGAGCAGCAGAAATTAGCCAAGCCAGATTCAATAAGACTCACATGCCTCGGCAATATGCAGTTGGGCAGAAAGTTCTTTTACGGACCGAGTTTATTCAATGGACTGGTTTGACAGAGGCAGGCAGACACTTTAAGCAGCCATATATTGGGCCGTTCACCATATCCAAAGTGCTTAGCCATGGGCGTGCATACGAGTTAGATTTCGGAGACCTCGATATCCGTATTCATCCGGTACAGCCTGTATCCAGATTAGAGCTGTACAATGACTCGATCCAAGCACCTTTGCCTCTGCCACAGATGATCACCGAAGAAGGGCAACCACTGTTTGAGATATCACATATACTCTCAGATAAGATCACTAGAGGTGTCAAGTACTATTTAGTGCGATATGCAGGCTACGGCCCTGAGCATGACACCTGGGTCAAAGCCACAGAGCTGACCAATGCAGCAGACATGATAGCTGCCTATGAAGGCTAAACATTATATTAAGCCTGATGCCCTTACTTCTTGTAATACATACTAATACATGTCGATCATCTATATACCTTGCTCTTAATGTCTTATCATTATGTTGCATAGAAGCGGGAAATTGATCCTTCCTTGCTAAAGGTGTAGTGAGCCTTGTACAAAATCATACCCTTGCACAGACACGCACACATGCGAGATATCATATCTATGGATAAATAAAAACTGCTAAATGCTACCTTTGCCAAAACCGTGGTTTGTCATCGGATTTTTTGGCCAGTCATCCGAAGCTACCGGAGACATCGACTGAGGTAGACGGAGTTGTGATCCTAAGTTATGCCTGACAAACATAACTAAAATAAATTTCACATTAGTACGTGGCGAATCCATTCTCACTCATCGCGATAGATGTTCGTCAAAGCGTGCGTACTGGACCAATAATCAAGAGGAGCAGACCGGGTAAAGGATTATAAGTCCAATCCCGTTAAGCAGGGCCACTCTGTTTGCATTAAAACAAGCCCCCGGTGAAATAACTCCGGAAACAAACACGGGCTCCCCATGACCGCCTGTGAACCTCCGAAGTAGCTTCAGGAGGGGAGGAAGGGTTGGGTGCACTAATATATAACAACTGTGGAAACGAACAGCAAACGATCAGTTGTATATATATAAGGCCGAGAATCGTTCGATTAATGAGAAATTGTTAATTCGTGGGATCATCGTTCGCAAAAGCGTCGACGGCTAGCGCAAATAATCCGTAACGTACACCTCGGATACTTTGAATCGTCACTCTGACGCACGATACGTGTGGATCAATCAGTAATCCAGCGTCAATCTGTATCACGATACGCAATTCAAAGGAGGCTACATCCTAAGAACTGTAAGGCATTAGCCTATAAGGCATCATGCCAAGGTGAGGGACTAAAGTGGACTCAGTTCCCCCCAATAACCTAAAAAACACAATGAGGGACGCCTCAAATCGGTGTAAGAAGACTGGTACCAGCAGAAGCAACAACAACAATGACATCAAAGACATATACGAAGGTATGCCCGTTGTGAGGTCACAACTCTATTAAGAGGGGAGATCTGTCAGGGTCATGACCGATGACATATGTGTCATACATGTCATACGTGTCATACCTGTCAGACATGTCATACCATGTCATGTCATGTCGAGTCATGTCATATATTATAATGACAGACAGTCGTCAGTACGGTCGACTATGACTGTACATGTCGTCAGATGATAAGTCACATCATCTGTCATTATTCAAGGAAAGACTTGAATGACACCTGTCATCGAGAGTTCGTATGTCGAACTCGAAGATGGCAAAGCAAGATACATCTTGGAGTAACAAACAAGAAATCATCTTCGCTTCAAGCATGTGCGGAACAAGCATGCGCAGTATTATGGGGCGAACGTATTATTCGTTCTGACGATACTGGTCGTTCAACCAATGTCTCGGGTTCACAACCCAATGGCGGTACCATCTATGCGATGGGAGACATATGGTATTTAGATGAGCTAGCGTCGTGCTAGAGGCAGCATCTTCTCACAGAAGTCTGCACTCATCCCCGCTATTATCTTACGCGTGTGTTACCGTCCTATAACACAACGTTTACTATTATTTTATATGATATACTGAGGGCTCGCTTATCCAGCCCTAATAAAAATAGTCGTGCGAAAAGCGGATCTTCCTGCAGCGAAGGCGCTGCTGGCCAGAGTCCAAAGCGAAGTTGTCAAAGTTGATGAGCTTGTAGGTACGCGCAATATAAAAGAAAGACGAAAACTAAGGTCGCGCTAAGACGAAAGGTACGTGCGGATTACGTGCCGAGTACGTGCGGTTACGACGTGCGGGTTACGTGCGGGTTACGTGCGGGTTACGTGCGGGTTACGTGCGTGATCAAAGTAGCCGAGAAAAGGATGCCACACCAAAGATGGTGGACCGATAACCTGACAGAAAACGCTAATGTATATATTATATATTAGACTGGCGGAAGCACTAGCAGGGAGTGACACCGCAATTCGCGGCAGACTAAGATGAGATAATAAAATAACTTTGGGGTTTTATTATCGCGGAACGAACTGGCGGAAGCAAGCTGACGTGGCACCTCGGGTCAAGGGGTGATCAGAGAGAGTGTGACTGTCCCCCACCTTATGGGGGGGGCTGAAAGTCTCATCTCACATCAATTATCCACAATCATAATTGTTACATTTGTTGAAATCGATTTGATTGTCTCGTAATTGTTCCGCCCTTAACACTGGCGATTTTTGCGGGTTTGAAAGTAGTTATCATGATTAATCATAATTGTACGGCTCAAACCCAAATCGACGTTTGATATCAATAATTACGTTGCAAAATCACAAATCGATTGTTTCGATTCCGATCTTGATATGTAGCACTATATGTCTATTCATGAACGAGCACCAACCAAGAGCCATTTACTTATCGTTTTTTGCTCATCCATAGCCGCGTAGCCCTTTTCGTGTGCCAAAAGACGTGAGACCCCCCTCCCCCAAAACGCTCGGTGAATTCCTTAAATACGTATACGAGTGTTTACTGTCACTGAGCTCCTCGTTTCGTTTCTCGATTCTGAATTTCTGATTGGCGGACGGAAATGAGGAGGATGTAATCGGAAGAGGTTTCCGGTCTAAAAGGGGGGGGCACGTCCGTGAAGAGTCTTCAGTCAGTCTAGAGTGAAGAGTCAAGAGTGTGACCCTTCATTAAAAAAGGTGATATACAAATTTGAAATTTACATTTTACGTGTATCTTCATAATACTGACATGTGGCAAAATTGATATTTTTCTTTGGAGGACATTCGCCAGTAAGTTTCCTTGATTCCCCCCCCGTCGCGTGCACACAGGACGGCCACGTTGTAACGTTGCTCACCCACCTTCCAGCGCAGCACGAGAGCAATCGAACGCGACCGCGGTCTGTCGCGTGCTCGGGTCTCATCAGGTGTGAGAGAGAACTGTTCAAAGAAAAAAAAAACTATAAAGCTCTAAGCTGAACAATCGGTCTATTATTTCAACAAGAAATAGCCACGGTTTGAACTGTTACTACTTGCTTCTACCATGAACATGACTGCCACCCGATTCCAATACGCCGCCACACCCCTGGCCCTTGTTACGCCTTTGCCACGCCCCCACGTCAAGTCCGCCTCCGCAAAGCAGCACGTCAAGAGTTCACGTGCCGTGGGCTTCACCGTGCGTTCATCCGCGACACCTGAAGCTCCCCAGGGTCCTAGCGTTCCCTTGACCCCGTCATACAAGGCTGCCTCCGAGTGGGGCCTCGCTCCCGAAGAAGGCGTATTCGGCTTCAAGCCCTTTGCCGAGCTGTGGGTGGGACGTCTCGCCATGCTAGGCTTCTTCATCGGTCTCGAAGAGGAGTTCCGCACTGGTAATGGTGTACTTGCTCAGCTCGGCTTAATGGAGGACGGCTTCGCCAACACCCCTCTCTTCTTCACGCTTCTTGGGTTGATGGGAGGGGCAAGCCTGGTGGCAACGACGGGCACCTTGATTAAACTGCAACGTGGTGATATGACGTTGAATCAGTTTCTGGGCTACGCGAAGTTCTTTGGTTTCAATCAAGAGCAAGCTGCCCTTGCCGCTGCGAAAAAGCTCAAGGAGGAGGATCTAACGCTTGCAGAAACTCTCTCCAGAATAACCCAGGAGCCCTCGATCCCCACGGAGGAAACCACGAGCGGGCTCTCTGCCAATGATGAATTGGCGTACGCGAGGAACGTGGAGCTCGAGAACGGAAGATGGGCAATGATGGGTTTTGCGCTGACGATATTAATAGAGTCCGCAACGGGCTACGGGACCCTGCCACAGTTGTTTTACTATATAAAGCTGACCGGCGTTCTGGGCGCCGACAGCGGCTTCTGAGGATGCGGACCCGTGATATACCAATATGACTTTATAGTTACTTGTAAATGTGTAAATGATGTAAATAAATATGCCTTTAAGTTTCCTTGGCCCCTTCGGCTTCCATCGAGTGGCCTTGGGCATTAACGCTGCTTCGTGGCTAGTATACATGTGAATACCATGAGACGCAGACGTGTTCTATGGCCTTAGTATGGTCCTGCTTGAAGAGTATGGTCCTGTTTGAAGATCTCGGTTCCATTTTCTGAAAGATCCTTTGATGAGTCAGTCAGTAAATAAAACGTGTTCAATCACACATATGTTGATCTACTGACTCACCTTTCATTACACCACAGAAAGGAAATTGCATCTTCCAGTTCAGTTTTGGCAATAACTTTCATGTCTAAGCCAGTACAACCACTTACACATCGACCTTCAAATAATCCATTCCAAAAACTTTGATGTGTACTTCACATATATGCCACGATGGACACAAAAATCCAAAGGAATAGAAGCGGGGCTTCAAACCCTGTGCGCATTTCAAAAATCTTTCTCTTACACACTAATGCATATTTAACACGATAACGTACCGTAGTGTACCAATCAGGTACCGTATCAGGTACCAATCAGATACCGTAGTCTTCCAATCAAGTTTTGGCAATAACTTTCATGTCTAGGCCAGTAAAGCCACTTGCACATCGACCTTCAAATAATCCATGCCAAAAACTCTGATGCCATGTGTACTTCACATATATTTATGATGGACACAAAAATCCAATTGTGTAAGGAATAGAAGCGGGGCTCCAAACCCTGTGCGCATTTCAAAAATCTTTCTCTTACACACTAATGCATCTTTAACACGATAACGTACCGTAGTGTACACAACAACGAAGCGTAGTGTACAATTTAACGCTCATGATATCATGTTAGGGATTATGGGTTTAAGAACTCATTATGGCAACTATGCCATTTTGGTAAGAATGCAGAGACGACAAAAATCGAAGCCAGAGACGTGGCCACCTATGTGTGTACCCAGTAGTTGTACCGCACAAGCCTGTAGGTGTCGCGTGGGAGGAGCCGTTCTTTGTCGCACCTTCAGGATGATCGTGTGCGAGGTCATTTCCCTTTGTCCCTTACGATGCTGGTGGCGAGGGAATTGTGGGTATACCCATTACCGTACGCCGCGTTGGGCGTCGGGCGCTAGTGGGCGTTGGGCGCTATACCGCGGTGATCCTATCTGGGTGCCCCCTCACCTGCGTTCGGAGCAAGCAAACAACACCAGCAATGCCGACCCACCGCCCGCTCCACGAGGTCCGGTGGTGTGGCCTAGTAATTAGCAGGACAACCTAGATGATTGCACCTGCCCTGCAGCAAGCATCACGAGCTCCGGGCCAACGCTTAAGCGGGGATCCGCCACTAGTTAGACTGAGAAAGGTGCGGGAATTGGCACTACGACTAGTTCGTACAGTCTAGTGTCATTCCGGTATGTCATCTTCGGTGGTCAGCTTGTGTCGCTCAGCTCGGGTATATATTGTCTATTATCGGAGTTTAGTGATCCGTTGTTTACCCGTCGACAGCAGTTCCCCACTGCCTGCGGAGCTGTTTCTAGCAGGTCATAGGCCAACCACACTTCCGCTGGAGAGCGCTATTTTGAGGAATTTGAAAGTAGTGAAGAGGAGGATGAATCGGAGTACCCACTTGCCGAGTTCTGACCAGGCAGCCCTGACAGGCAAGCCCTTGCGTCAGAGTTTCTAGACTGAGATCGTGACTAGGGTACGAGTACGAGTATAGTTCGTGTGACCGTTCCGGGTTTAGGTTTAGGTTATTAAGTTAATACTTCTCAATATTCAGTTTAAGTTGTTATCCGAAAGTAGCACTCGACTGCATTATCTGATTAACCTGAATATACCGAACGGGTATATTCCCCTAGGTCGTGACCCCATTCACGCTAATTATTTTCGTCTCACTGCTTTGGCCATGATTGGCTAAGCTTTGCCGCTTGGAGTAGGTGGTGCGTGGACGCGTGTTGCGTCTACGCTTGGGACTATGCGTTGTGATTTTTGAGCTGACGTCACGGTGAGGCTCGCGACAAAGGATTGGTTTTGAGTGTTCATTCCACCTTGGAGGGACGCCGGATTTCGCGCATCACGGCGCCTTGCTGGACGGCAAAGCTAGCTTGCCACGATTCGACCTCTTCACACCGCACCACCGCCTCGACGAAGCTGCATTACGATTTCGCTTTTCCCGACCCGCTAGCAACGCGTGTCCATCAACCGCACCACCGATAGCCTGAAGGTATTTTAGAGAAATGAGTGCTGCAAACACGAGAGCGAGGAGGCGTCTGTTGCTGGACAACGACACTGACGCCTCCATGAGACTGCTTCCGGCAGTTAGAGACTCACCCACACCATCCACGCCGCCTGTCCCTGTTCCGGCAGCTCCACACGCAAATGATTCCGACGGGACTTTTACGCGCGAGGCAGCTTTTCTAGGACAACGTAAGAGTCTGGTTTGGATCCTCAGAGTGTCCGCACGCCACTCCGAGCTAAGGTATAGACGCCGAAGTCGTGCCCGCGCGCTTGTTTCACTTGTGAGTTGCCCGCGTTGTTGCTTGTTTGTTTGCTTGTTTTACATTTCACCGCCTGAATGTGAATTCGAACTCCGGAAACGCGAATAGGAACGCGCGCTCACGAAGTGAATCCACGCAGAAAGCGCGTATGCGCTTATCATGTTTTCCGTTGCGCATTCACAAACGGATACGTTACCTTCCGCGACCGTAGAGATCCTCAACATACCTAAGACCGTGTAAGAATGGGAAATGTGTCTTAGAAATGTTGTAGGTTGACATTAATCCTTGTGAATGCGCAACGCCGAAACCACTCGAAGCTGTGTTGGCTCTGAATTCACACCGCAGGAGTCAACCAGCAGCGAGTGCGCTAGGCAGTGTGCGCGTTCATGCGCGATAGTTTTCCGGCGGATCCACAAGCCGAATGTGATTCAAGTTCACTTACTGAATTCGCACAGCGCAGGCCTTCCTCGTTCCGAGCGCCCAAGCTGGCGTGTGAGGCAGCGCGTAGGAATTCACGGCCGTATTTGCGCTGACGCGGGACGTCGAAACGTGGCCAATGCCTTTTGCTGGAAAGGTTGCTAAACGTTTTCCCCCACGTTTGCTTTTGCACTTTCCATTGTGAATTTAACTCGCGCAGGTCTAGTCCACTTTGAATCCCCACATGGACTCGAGTGGTTCGCCATGGGAATTCACGGCCGACGGTGCGCTGACTTTCAGCCCGCAACCTGACCCATGCCTTTTTGGTGAAGTGTTTGCCCCAAGCACGTTTTTCTATCAGGCAGTTTCTGCCATAAGTCTTACGGTGAATTCAGACCCGCCCGCGTGGGAAGCACACACGACCGGGTCTCGTGGCAGGTCGTGACAATTCATAGCCAGAGTCGCTCGTGCCGGGCTCGGGCGCACGGCTCGCGGGCCGCCGCGAGTTTACAATTTGAAACAGGGAACATATCAAACATTTATGTCGTACGGCCAACACTCAAAATTTCCATCGGCCAAATTTCGGCCATCCCGGCCAAAATCCAAAATTGCCCGCCGCAGGCGTAAAATTTTAATTTTATGTATGGCAATATCATAAAAATCGCAAATTTTCGGGGGAATTTTCAAAATTTTACATAATTCGTTTCGGCCAACAAGCAAAAGCACACTCGGCCAAACCTCGGCCACAGCCCTCATCGTACGGCCACAGACCGGCCATAGGGGGTTGATATGTTCCCTGATTTGAAAGTGTTGTTTTGTTCTCCTGGAACGGTATCTCCTAACGGGGTGCCGAACCTCTTCGGTTTTCCACGTGACAGTGGAGCAACCACTCCTGAAATTTTCAGGGTGGTTGCTCCATCACGTGGAAATCTCTTCGACCACTGTCACGCGGCTATCTGTTCTGACCACTGTCACGCGGTCTAATCCTGAAATTTTCAGGAGTGGTTGCTCCACTGTCACGTGGAAATCTCTTCTGACCAATATATTTAAAAAACTTGCCCTCCAATGCCGCACCCACATCTCAAACCCAAAGTCCCTCACAGCACCCCACACTCAACCACAACAGAGATACACCGCCATTTTAGCACCCAACAATACCACCACGCCCCGCCAGCCCGTACATTGCCGCCCCTTGTTCATAATCGCGACATACGAGTATAGTTCGTGTGACCGTTCCGGGTTTAGGTTTAGGTTATTAAGTTAATACTTCTCAATATTCAGTTTAAGTTGTTATCCGAAAGTAGCACTCGACTGCATTATCTGATATACCTGAATATACCGAACGGGTATATTCCCCTACCACTTGGGTATTTCGATGAAACTGAAGACGACTGTGACGAAGAGGGAGAGGATACTTCTGGCCACGGCTTGGCTTTTCCGCATTTTTCGGATTCACGGTTGGTACAAGAAGACACTCTGGACGCAGGTTTTCAGAGCGATTCTTGTGGCGGAGTTTTGGACCCTCCCCTTGGAGGCAAAATTTTACCGCAACATCCTTTCTCAGTTGGTACAGTTTCTTTCGAGCAGCCTACTGCCGAGAACGAAAAATTCATCGGAGGACGAGAACGAATACACTGAAGAGGACGAGAGGAGTGTGTCGCTTGGGAGGCGGGAGCCTACGATTCTTACGAAAGTGGCCGTGCAGTATTTTATGATGAAGACTCTTACTATGAGGAAGATGGTGGGTACAACTCTCGTGATGGCTACTATTAACATCTCTAAATAGTCAGGCGGTGTTCCTAGCTCCATTTCTCCACCACTTGCTGTAATTTTGGAATCGAGAATGATGTTATATATTTTCTGACCACTTGTGGGAAGCGAGATCTTATTTTTGCGAATGATAACACGGGTAGGAGACCCTTCGATTGGTAGTTCGCAACGAGCAATTGCTAATAAACCGACAGGCAAACTTACTTTTGTCATTCTTCCATCACACGCCGCGGACAGGCGAGATTTGTGGGAGCACCCACCACTAGTTGTCAGAGTATCAATTTCAGCAGACTGATGAAATGGTCCTAGCTATTCCTACGGCGCCACCTACATAGGCTAGGCAAGTATTATGTGTTTAGCCTGTACGTTTCATCATACCACTTGTGACTTGACTAGCTTCCTAGTGGAAGCTTCCTAGTGGAAGCGTGGTGGGCCCATAACCTAATGAAGAACCTGAAATATGTCTGTGATATATATTCAGGTTGGACTCCAAAAAAACAGTCGGGCACTCGCAGATACACACGAAGACTAAGATGAGATGATAAAATAACTTAGGTGTTTTATTATCTGTGCAAACGGTGAAAAGCTGACTGCCGACGTGGCACCTCAGGGCGAGGGGTGACAGAAGAGGCTACTCTACCCAACCTTATGGGGGAGGTGTGAGTCAGTCTCCCCGTGAAGTTCAACATTTCTTACCCCCCGTTGTAGACACTAAAGTTATTCTCATCGTTTCAATCTCATCTCATTTCGTGTTCCGCCAATCAGAATCCATCAGCGAAATGAGAATTCTGAAAACGAGGAATCGTGAGTTTAGGGTTGCAGCAGAGGAGACGTGATGACACACGACAATCGAGTGCAAATGTCTATTGGGCGCACCTTACGGTGGGTTTACCCACCGTAAGGGACATTCGAAAACCGCATGTTAGAGCTAGCATATTGTGCCAACTTATGCAAACCCATGCTTTTCGACACACCTTGGGGGTTATATTAGTGCGTGGACTTGAAAAAAGTACTTTACATACTGTATAGATGCGTCTAATATGCGTGCTAATACCAAGGGGTCAAGCGAAAAAACACCTCAAACCCTTACGGCGGGTAACCCAATTATTGCATCTTTGGGTAGATTTTGAACATGCCCATCACATTCGGAATGTACCTATCACAATATTTTTTTGAGATGTGAGATAAACTATATCAAAACACAAGCGGAACTGCAAGCAACCTCTCATGGGACTTTTATTATGCTCTTCCACCTAATGACGGGACTTAGCAAAATGAAGTTGTACCCTAAACAATATTTCCCGGGGCCTAGAGTCATAATACACCTAGCCCACAAGAGACCTAAGGCCTGCAAAAGGATAAGCAAGAGCGCCTTGAAATACATGATTCAAAACCCCAAAATTGCATGGCTTTGGGAGAGGACACGGACCCAAAATACAAAGAAATCTAAAATGAAATCACCTCTAAGAATAACGAAACATAAAATTCACCGAAAACAGAATAACGTCACCGAACAACATAATATGCCTGAACCTGATCAGATGTTAAGCGGTGGAGCAGGCACCGTAGATAATGCAGTAGATGAAAATATAATGGCTACGGAATCACTTCTCTCGGAAAAGGGGTGGTTAAATGCAACTCATGTTGGTGATGCCATGAAAATACGAGACCCGAGTACCATTGCCCCCATGGACCTCACGGACATGATGCTGAAGATGACAGTGGAGGACCAAAAACTCACACAACTCATTAACAGCAGACTCAAAAAATATGGCCACACACAAATAGGCGTGTGTGACAATATACATTGGCGTCTCATAATGATCCGCTTATCATCATCCGGAAAAATAGATGCTTACATATATGACCCTTTTGGAGATAATGCCGAAAGAGAAACCATCAATATGATTGTGGTAGCACTCACAACCTGGCTGAAAAATCTCAAAGCCACCACAGAATTTAAGGAATTCACAGTTACTATTAGCAAGGATACATTTCAAACAGATATATACAATTGTGGCACATGGGTAGCAAAAACCGCCTTCAGATGGGCCCAATGGAACAGAGGTTCACATCAGACCACATTTTTCGAGCACCTAAAATGTGACCTATGTAGTGGGGAGTATGGCGACATAACAATGCAAAAGGAAATACATAAATATCGATTAGAAATGAGGAAAGAATTAGGGCTGACGGCCAATAATACCCGCAACACGCTGGAGCTCAAAAACCTGGAGCCCACTGGAAATGACGCTGCAATCAGCGGCTCTAATATGACTTCACCTGCCCACCATGTCCTCACACGTAGAGGTGCCACACCTAAAAAACAGATCGAAACTCTGATAGAAACTTTTAAGCTGAAATGGAAGACACACACCACTAATGAAACAATTGTTTCAGAAACCATCGAATCACATAGGAAATATCATCACACCTCGAACACGGATAACACCAACATTCAAATCCATCTTCTTGTGATCAATGAAATATGGTCAACTGCAGTCCACATCATTCCAGAAAGAAAGATTATTTATTGTGATTTTGATATCCCTACCAATAAACACCAAAAAGATATTCTCACACTCCTCCCTCAAGACCTGAGTGCGCACAGCATAACCTTGAAACTGGGAGTACATCCGAACAACATGGGGATTTTCAATTTTACACTAGCTCACAAAGCCTTTCACATCCTGCACAACACTAAATTCTTCTCGGCAGCACAATTAAACAGAGATCTACTATACGAACTTGAAAACCTAAATATTAGAATTCTACCACAAACGGGCAGAGAAGCTAGGATAACCAAACACGAAAATAACAAAGCCATTTCGACCATACGACACTCTTTAAGAACTCACCTCCCGAAAGTTGATGCACATCCAACAAAGCCAAATCCTGAAAACAAAGACGGTAGACCCATCTACACTGCTTATAATCACTTCATCTCAGGCAAAGGAAAGCTCTCTTGCGAACCTCGCACATATGGATACCGCAGGAAACACTCTCACAAACAAAAGAGAATAATCCTTAAAACCAAATGCACAAACAAAATCTTTGACTGTGAGAACATCTATGACGCAGATGGCAGATGCATACTACAAAAAGCAAAACACAAAAGCGTCACTAAACAGTCAGAAGAGTTAGACCGACTTACAAAACTACAAATAGCACAACACTCTGACAATTTGATTATAATGGGTATGAATATGAGAGGCCTCCGACACCACAAAGAAGATAAAGACAGTTTGGTTAAATTAGAAACAATATGCAATCTTTTAATTGACAGACGGGCCGATATAATATGTATATCAGAAACCAAGGTGAATACTGAAAACCTTGCATTAATAAAAACCCTAATGACAAAAAAAGGAATTCAATTCCGCACATCTCATGTAAATGAAAGAGCTTCCATTGGTTCCATGATCCTATGGAACCCGAAAAGCTTACCACTTTCCACCTCGGTTACCACAATTGATGGAGACGCAAAGAGAGCAGTAATGACCAAATTTTCAGGAAATAACGGGTTTGAGCTTTACATAGCTAGTGGCTATATGAATGATGCCACACTAGTAGATGAACAAATGGAATTATATGACACACTAACTGACTGGGCAGGAAAGGCAGGAAATAATCCAAAAAAGGCCTACATAGAGATAGGTGACAAAAACTGTACCATTACCCCAAATCAGCGGGTGTCAGGTGGAAATTACATGTCATATCAAGAGCATGTTGAGAAGAATAAGCATCTTTTAACTTATTTCAACAATGACAGATGTTCTCTTAATGAACTGATAATGGACCGTAATCCAAACACGGAGATTTTCACACATGTTATATCCAAAAACTCAAAAGCAAAACTTACCCATATCATGGCCAACACAACTATGGCAGAATTGACAGTTAAAACTGGATGGACGGAGGAAAACCCTTATATCATCTCCGACCACGGGATAGTATGGGCTGAATTTAAGCTCCCTCAAAACGACACCAAACCGGAGATTTCTACCGATACAACTTTGCCAACACCTAGATTTAATGGTGCCAAGGAAACCACACATGATGAGTACCCAGGGTACCCAATCAGAATGACAAACAAAAATAAGGATACAAAAAGGAAAATAAACAAGAAAGATATTGTAGGACTCCTTGAAGCAAACGGATACAGCACAAATGAACTTGTGCACGCGTGCATCAATAAAAACAAAGCTAGAGCCGCTATCAGCACCATCAAGGGTGACACCACTGATCTCGATCTTAGACGGGATAATACAGACGGCAGCCCCATAACAGTGAACAAGCTCATAGCAAAAAATGAAAAGACAGACAACATGGAACAATGTCTAAAATGGCACAACAAACCCAAGGAATGGTGGATTCACCTCAATAGCCCATGGCATGCAGCTCACTTACTCTCTAGAGGAAAGGGGATGCCAGAAGGTGGTCTCAACTTAGGTCATAACGTCAAAGATAACATTTGGCATATAGGTTCACCTCATCTACTAAATAGGAAAGATGTAAATGCCTACCTCAAGCGACACCTTTCATTCAGCTCACTGGAAGTTAAGAAAATCACGAAATCTAGCACAGATGATTACATGACCTGCTGGGATATCCTTCTACAACCCCATATGCCCGCTAAATTCTGGAGCCTGTACGGATCTGAGATGCATTCGGAAAAAATAGACTGCACAGCCCATTTATTCCAATACGCTACAGGCTGGGTGTCTTACACTGAAAGACTACATAGTACACTCGAAATGGAAAATGGTTTGGAAGCAGCTAGAAACGACGACACTGGCCTCAAGGAAATGCAACCTGACGCGACATGGGATACCCTGCACAAATTGGCACATCAGGCGGCAAGTGACGCCTTTGGCACCAAGAATCTGAACAAAACTGGGAGGTCCGAAAGACCATCCGCAGTATCTAACTATATATACAAATGGCTAAACACAGTACGCCGCATCATCAAATATTTGGACACAAGAACTCATGTTAGTAACATTCCAAAGCAAGCCAAAAAGGCTGCCCGCACACTACCGTTTGCCTTGCTCCAACCCAAACATAATGAAGCAGCAACCACATGGAGACTACGGTTACATGAAAATTATGTAATAATCAGAAATGCTTTTCAAAAAAGCAGAGACACAGACATTGAACGACGCAAACTTCGAGAAAAGGAAGCCCTGCAGCATCTTTTCTCAACTAACCTTTCGAGGTTTCTAGACACAGTCATGGGAAAGATGAAACCTACTGAAAAAGGTGCAGCCGCTACCCCAGGTAGTGATGGAAAGATACCTGAGACAAAGACAGAAAGACTAAACACAACACTAGATGAATACAAAAATAAAAAATTATTTTCTACTAACCCGAATGAGCCAGATGAACTCCCACAGTGGCTCACTGACATTCTCAAGGATAGCCCTAAAATCCCCGATACGGCCGCCGCAAGACTATTGGCAGAAATCACGCACAAAGAACTCCAACAAGCATACTCGGACTGCGGTATCTCTACAGCACCAGGACCCTCAGGGATGAGATACTCGCAGTGGATCAAGGGCCCAAAGAATTTTCAAGAAGTTACTGTCTCACTTTTTAACCACATTCTTATAACTGGGAGATTTCCTAAGAGTGCAAAATCTGGAGTCATCCTTCCAATCCCTAAAAATCCCTCTGCACCATGTACCATAGATAATTCCAGACCCCTCACAATGTTGGAAACGGGTCTTAAACTATTTAATACAATAATTGCTAACCGTCTCAAAACAATACTCAACACCCACCCCATTCTCTTTCCCATTCAAGATGCCTTTCTTCCGAATAAAAACATAGATGACTCACTCCAAATTTTGAATGAAGTAATTTCGGATGCCAATAGATACGACAAAGACCTCCACGTAGTTTACCTGGACCTCAAACAAGCATTTGACAGAGCTGAATTCTGGATGAGCAATTTAGCGCTCAGAAAGTTAGGACTCCCATCACAAATAATTAACATCATCTCAGACATCACCAATGATGCCTCTAGAATGGTACTTACTGAGGAAGGCCTCACAGATGAATGGTCCCTCGAATGTGGAGTTCCTCAGGGAGAAGTTTTGAGCCCACTAAGGTTTGTAGCCATTATGGATATCCTGGCAATTTGGTTAGCAAAACGAGCAAACGGTGCAAACCCGACAGGAACCACATATGGATACGAACTCAACTCGGAGCGCCATAGACCAGACAAACCAGGAAATAATGTTATTCCTCCCTCTCAAAACTTATTAGAAAAGGACACCCCTTTAAATATCTTTGCACGGTTCTTCTGTGATGACATCATGCTCGTGGGGAAAACTAAAGACGAAGTTCAAGACATGCTAGGTATAGTTAATGATTTATGAGCTTCATCGGCATTCCCATCAATGTTAAGAAATCCAAATACTCTTACAGAAAGCGCATCAAATCCCAGGGCAAAATAGTAACACGATATGACCTGTCTGATGATTTACTCATCTCTGGGGGTCACCTGGAGCCCAATACCAATGACTCGAGTCCTTCCATTGATGCGAAATGGATACCCCCTGAGTCACCAGAATTTCTCGATTTCTCTAACAGCAAAGAGGTAAACAGATACCTCGGAGTATGGTTTGCACTAAATGGGGAATGGGACAAACAGGCGGAAATCCTTATCGATAGACTTAAATCCACTCTCACATCCATCCAACTGCAACACATGACTCTACACCAGCTAAGATATGTTATAAATGCGGTTGTAGTTCCGAGGATGGCGTACCCCCTTAAAGTTACCTCAGCAATTGCCAACTCCTCAAAGAATGTTGCAATTGAATTAGACAAAATGATAGCTTCGTTTATAATCAAATACCTGGGCTGCCCAGTTGACACTAACCACCAAATAATCTGGACAGCAGTCTGCCAGGGCGGGTACGGTATTGATAGTGTCTTCGATATTGTAACCGCGTCGTGTATTACTGAAACCATGAACACCCTGTGTTCTGCAGATGAACACGAATATTGGCAACACAACCACACGGACCGTATCACTGACCCTCACCTTATCTCACTATACCGTAGAAACAGCAATTTATGGCTTAAAATAATAATTCAAAACATGAACAACGAAATGAGTAAAAATGCCATCTCGGGCTTTCCCTTATCACACTATGCAACCTATAGTCACACAAAAGACAAACGCTTTAACTGGTTCAGGCGTACAGGTCACATTATGGCAAAACTTGGATACGCTATCGACTCTAAAAATTACCCTGAAAATGAAGCGGGTGAAACCACATTAATCACCACCCTTCCCAGACAACTCTACATGTCGAGGAATGTTACCTCCGCAATTCAAAAATATAACCTCAAGCACACAGGTTCCTTTCTGACTCCCTGCGGTGGAATGTTAAAAAACTGGCAAGAAAGCAAAGGCTTTTTCAGGCTGAACGGTAATAGACCCCCTGGATGGCTAACCGAAATCGAAAAGGAAATGCTTCAAAACCCTGTAGGTTTGGACCCACAGGCCAGATATGTCAAGAAACAATATAGAGACAACATAGTACCCCCGGACACGGGTGAGTTTCATTGGAAAGGAAATGGTAACCGAGATTCCATCTCTCTTATTCACATTACCAATATTGACTTAGAGGCCATGTCAATAAAATACACAGAATACAGTAACAATGCCAAAAACCCTAATGTCTTTGTCAGAATCGAAGGAACCAACAGTTTTCAATACGACTTTGAATATAGCATCACCGATGACGGTTGCATCCTAATTCCAGCAGGTTCCATTTTCGAATATAATGACCATATGGACCCGCCCTCTTCTGTTCTTGCTAAAGTCAGTGATATTAACTCACACTATGATTACATCTCAGACAGACAATATGAGACCATTATTGCCAGAATGAAAAACAAAACTGCGGAAGAAGAAAGTGAATACAGCTGCCCTAGCGACTCGGAAGAAGAATCTACCCCCTTCGCCGAAAAGAGCAATCAAATGGAGGATTATGATATGGCAAGCGATGGTTCCCTATTCGCCGGTAAAAAATCAGCATGCAGTGGTGCAGCATATGCCATAAAAAACTTTGACAACGGAATGCCACTTGTTCGGAAGATGAATATCCCCCCCTCAAGAACTTTCGCCGCACCGGGGCTTCTTATCAAGGAAGATATCCAAAACCCTAGTAGTACATCTGCTGAAATTGCGGGACTGAGATTCTTACTCGCAGAACAAAAAGAGAATCTCCTCAAATCCATGACTCCAATGGTACATGCCATTGACTCCATGGCCGCAATATCTGCTGTAACAAAGGATGGCAGATCTATGAGTGCTCGGGACAAACTACGTGAAGCTAATCGCAGAGATGTGCAGGCTGTTCGCCTACTGTTAGAAGAACTTGGCTTCTACAGTGAAGGAGACCACAGTAAAATCATCCTTAAATGGATTAGGGGTCACAATAATGACAAAGTCCATGACAGAGTGGACCGTACTGCTAAAAGAGCCTCATTCAGAGGGGGTTGCTCAGACATCTCCCGCTACGACCCTGCCGAGAAACTGCCCTTCTCATTATTCTTTTTTTGAGGTCCCTATTTTAGGCGATATCCGTAGTCACATTAGAAGAATTCAACGTCTATCACACTATCATAATTGGAGAACTCTACAATCTCAAGGGAAGTACTTGAGAATGCTTAACGAGAATAACACCGCCCCCACTAAAGATATTTCCAAAATAACACCTAAAGCTTTCACCGCTTCTAGAAGCAGAGAACTCCTGGGTCTCCAAGCCTCTCCAGCACGTTTATTTAAATCGGGACTGAAAACTGCCCCTACTGCCAACAGAATACAAAATGCACCTTCGAACACATCCAACTTGAATGCTCAGGACATAATAATAGTTTGCATAGTCTTAGAACAACCCAAGATGGCGAACTAAGGAAAATCATTGCTGAAGAAATCTCAGAAAAGCCCAAACTACTAAACCCTGGAAAAGGTACCACATACATCAAAACAGAGCCATCGAAACTTTTTCCACTTGCTGACCTAAGACAGGAAATGAAGGAGGAATTATACTTACACGCTCTCCCGGAAGCTAGCATGTACCGACCATCAAGTTCAAAAAAGAATACCATTGCTGTGACCGCTAAACCTGAAGTGGACCATGTCACGGGGACAATTAAATATCCCGAACTCCAATATGTCCAAAAGAAAGAGTTTTGGAAACTTTTGGCCTGGCACCGCCTTTCCGACAAAGCAATTCCATGCTCACTTGCGGAGTACTCGAATAGGGCACACGATATTCACGAAGCACTCAATGCATGTAAGTTTGAATCGGGGGATCCTAAAAACTGCTATGCAATCAGAAGAAGCCTCTTAGATATTTTGGTGGATGACAGGAATCTTGACAAAAACGGCTGTGAACTCTTCTCCAACCCACTAAATGCCCACCCTAGAATTCACTCGAGAAGATGCATACCCACCACAAGAATGAAAAAAGCCCTCAAGCCCTTCTGCCATCATGGGAAAATTGGCTTTGATGGTCTCGCTTGGGATGCCTACGTTGATCCGATAACAGGCATCGGCAGAATCGTTTATGGAAATCCCCCCTTTGATGGGAAAGAAAAGGGCAAATCTTCGGCGGTTATGACTACCTTGGAAATGGGACATAAAGCGGCCAACACCGTCCCCGGATTTTCAGGAACATGGATTCTTCCGCTGTCTCCCAAAAACCAAAAAAGATGGTTCGACAAAGGTTTTAAACTTGTTTTCAGATTCCCGCATAACACTATTCCATTTATCCCACATGGCTATTGGACGGGTGATGACCCCTACGTTCTCCCAGGTGGTGGATGCTATAAGGATGACTTTTCGGATGTTGTTATCATAGCTATAGACAGTGCACCCAGTGATACTCAACCAGTCTTTGACTGGAGGCCTACACAGAAAAAGATTGCCAGATGGTTCCTCAACGTCCTTCCTAAGTCCAGAGTCACGAAGAAGAGGCTAGAATACACAGGAGTCAGCTCTGATATTTGGGATGAAGTTCTGAACGAAAGCGTCAAAGTACTTCCTTCTTCGCTTTGCCCATGGCCCACTCAAGACCCTCCTTATCATCAGAGTGATATTGAGCCTTATTATGGTGGTCACCACGACACGACAATCACCAATGCAAATTCCAAGCCCTTCATAAACACCGTTAAATGGCCCAAAGTTCTCACACTCATGGGATACCTCCCTCCTCTTTTTGGTACTGTCCTCAACACGATAGGTGTTCCCCGTGGCAAGATTAAACCTCTTCTTAAAAAACTATCAAGAATTTGTAGACAACACACCAAAAATAGGCGAGACGTGTTTCTGTTAAACACCACCACCACCTTAAACACTGACCCGCATACAGTTGACATCTCGAGCAGTGAAGCCATGACAGAAACAGAAGCTGTGCAACAATCAAACGACTTTCTTCAAACCCTCCTGCAATAATTCTCAAAAATTTGCAATAAAAGATGGTGCCGTGTCCCCAAGGGGAGGGGCCGTCCCCCCCCTCCCCTCCCCTGCCACCCCCTCTCCCCCGCCCACCCCGACCCCCTTCCTCAACGTCTCCAAAAACCCCCTTAATTCTCCGACTTCTCTCCCCACCGCCCAGATTCAGCCACCCCTCCACTCACCCGGCCATGGCTGCTTCTCCATCTTCTAGAGTTTTTTGCCTAGCACTTAGCTTTTTCTCTAGATGTCACCCTGCTGAAAAGTGGGTTGAGCCCCTTTGTGGGCGCGCTATAGCAGAGGGAGTAGCCCCTGGTGTTTTCACTAGCCTGCCTTACTTGCAGGGATACCGCACTCTCAGGACTTTGTCCCCTTTGCTAGCGTAAATGTTTTATTATTTATTATTATTTTCATGAACTATGGCCCATAACAAATGTTTCTTTTACTTGGCGCCATTCGATATATCGAATATATCACTCTCTACACAAGTAACTTAAGGAAAACAAAAAAACAAAAAAAAACATTTGCAATTTCAATGTGTTTCCATACTTGAGGGCAAAAATGACGATATTTTGTATATACGGGGATATATATGCATATTTCTCGCGAAGTATTGACTCTAGGTGGTAAAAATAGATCAAACTTCACGAAATACACCCATGCGCACATTGGCATCGTGGATGAAACGTAGAAAACGGGCCACGTTTGTGTGCATTTGGGATCACGGCACCGAACGTGCCATCGGAGGTGTATTGGGATGGATACCGCGGATATATCCGATCACAAGTACATGTCATTCGGCTTTGTCCAGCTAAACATGAATGTCTAGTTGTGAAATCACATATGATCGAACATATTTGAGACCATTCGATGTGCATTATGGTGTTAACAAACTACGCTATGGTTAACCCAGCGTAAGGCGTTCTTACGGTGGGTTACCCCACCTTGAGCCCAATAGACACAAAGCGAAAAGTTCTGCCAAATCGAAATGAGGAGGATCGGATCGAACGAACACGATGAAATGGCGTTCCTCGTTTCGCTCTGCATCGAACGAATCCGATGAATTTGCGTTCTCATTTGGAACGATTTCGTCGGACGAAATGAGATTCGGCGCTCAACGCTCAGCGCTGAATCTCATTTCGGTCATTTCCATGAACGAAACGAGATTGAAATGAGAATTCGTCGCATTTCGTTTCACGCCCGACGGGCGTGGTTTTTTCTTTTTTCTTTTTTCATTTCGTTTCAGCATTCTGATTGGTGGAAACCGAAATGAGATGAGTCACGGGGGACTAGATACCCAGTACTGCCCCCTGTATGACATTCCTCGATGCATGTGACAGATGACTGCATTATTCGGCTCGAGACCGCGAGTCACAACGATAGAGACCGCGAGCCACGTGTTAGAGTACTCGAGCATTACCGTAGCCGTACTCGTACAGCCTTACACAGCGCAAGTAGCATAAGCTACTTAGACTCTCTTACGCTCTCATATGTTATATCTTTTACATACATATATCATACGTTCAAGCCTCATATCTTTGCTTATAGTAATCACTCACCTTTAAGAAAACCGGAGATTTGGGGTAAGAATTATGGCTACTGCCCGAAGGTCCGGTCCTCCCACAAGGACCGAAGTGAAATTGGGCCATAGGCCGCGGTTTTTCGATATAGTCGGTAAATGAGTGCTTTGGGGTCATATTTAGGTGTCCGATAATTATCTAAAAACTTGTGTTGGGTGGTATACTCGGTGTAGCTATGTGATTTACGTTATTGAAAAGTGGGGGTGAAACCGCTCGAAATTAAATAAAAAGGCCGGTCCTCCCACAAGGACCGGATTATTCCAAGCTACCTACGCTCACTAAGTGGCCTTCCTGGTGCCCACTGCACATAAAATATACTTTAACATGACCTATTCGTGCCCTCTTCAATGTACAACATCTTCGGAATCCATAATACTGCGGTATATGCATATATCCCTCGCAATGTCATGCACCCACCAAAAAATTGACTTGGGTGAAATTTGCCATCAAGATTTTGTATATAGATGGAACCTCATTGCCGCGCACAAGTGTCGCGAACTTATGCACGAAGCGTCCACACAAAGCACAACTCTCTAGCCCTACTACTAGACAGTCTTACTTATTGTCAGCGCCTCCACAACACTAGCTCGGCTTTGTATATGTTTCCTTATATGACTGCACAGTTAGCTTGCTACTGTAACTATACAAAATCTCAAAATTTTTGATATCTCTTTATCTCTTCTCACAACTTATGCAAGCTCTTTTTCTCAACATCCCCCATCTGTAGCTGCCGCTGGTAGCACAGACATTAGACAAGAGCTTGCTCAGCATCTTCTGTCGTAACGCCATCCATTGCGAACTTGCCCATGCTGAAGGTAAACATACCCACTCCAGAAGCTTCTCCTCCTCGCAACATCCTGGCTCTTGTCAAAGGATTGCGAAACACCATGACCCACATGCATCTTCTGCCAATAGGTCCATGCTCCAAATGCCCAATCACATGTAAGCGTCCAGCGTGACACAGCTTACGAAAGTATTGTACCCTGCTTTCTGTCATATCTGTCATGTAGTGCGATGGCACATGAATACAAGCCACCACTCGGCTGGCCAGTACTGCCAATGGCAACGCAATATCCAGCACTGCGAACCAGGGTGAGGTCACCACCGCGTCACACACCCCATACTTCTCCTTCCAGGCTCGATAATTGCCCGGTTGTAAAGCATTAAGGGCTTCGTGCCACTTCAACTGCGGGTTCCAATCATTGTTCATAACCTTCAGGTGAGGCCATTCCAGCGACATAACCTTGCCAATGACACCTGTGCCAGCCCAAGGATCCCATACCTGTGTGATCTTCTCCCAAGTCACCTCATGCGCCAAACGTCTGACCTCCTGAGGAACTGTCATCACCAACTCTAAGCCCCAATCCAGTTGACTGGCAATCTTCACCTGAGCTCTGCTCAATTGCGTCACATCTCCTCTCTTCTGCACTTCCTCGGGGCTCATGGCCTGCACCGTGGACGTCTTGCGGAGACTTCTCGCGCGAGTGTGCTGCTCTGCACACTTCCTGCTCAAGATGGTACGATGGCCCTCATGCCGGAATCCTGGCATCACTTCTGTGATCACTCTGCTGAGCTCCTCCTGGTTTCCCCAGGCCACTCTGTCAGGAAGATCCCCCATGCTCCCTTCTTTTCTGAGCATCTGGATGGCACATCCGCGTTCTCATTCTTCGGACCTGGTCGGTACTGGACCGTGAACTCAAACTCCTGGAGGCTGATGGCCCAGCGTAGGTGTTGACCCTGTAGGTCCCCCTTCTCCATGAGTGTTGTGAGCGGCGAATGGTCGGTGATCAGCGTGAAGTGGATCCCGTGCAGGTACTGTCGTAATGTGCGGATGGCCCACACCACTGCCAGCATCTCACCCTGGAAGCTCGCGTGCTGTCTCTCGGTCTTCGACAGCGAGCGGCTGATGACCACACAGATGTGCTCTACGCCATTCTCGTCCTTCTGCCCCAGCACTGCGCCAATGCCATGGTTGCTCCAGTCTGTGTAGAGGAAGATGGGCTTGCTGTAATCAATGGGCTTCAAACATCTCCCCGAACATAGGGCGTCCTTCAATGCTTGCAATGCCTGGTCCTGATCCTTCCCCCAAGCTTCCTTGACATCCAACACTTCCTTTCTGAGCAAGTCGTTCAATGGTCGTGCCATTTCTGAGTAGTTGGGTCCCATGGGTTCCCCCACCAGACCTTTGTAATAGTTCATGAGTCCAAGGATGGAGCGTACTCCAGTTTTATCCTCGGGCTTGGGCAGCTCTTGGATGGCCTTGCACTTGATGTCCTGCGCGCCAATGGTGTTATAGCCGATGCGGTAGCCCAAGAAGTCCACCGTGGCTGACCCGAAGGTCGACTTGCCCGAATGCAGACGTATCCCTGCATCCCCCAAAGTGCGAAGCACGGCTTCCACATCCTTGATGTGCTGCTCAGCGGTGTCTGAGTATATGCACACGTCATCGACGTACGCCACCGTGCAGTGTTGCAGGTGACGTAACTCGTAGTCCATGATCCTGATGAAGGCTGCGGTCGCTCCAGCTGCTCCAAACGGCATGGATGTGTAGCGATAAAGCTGGTTGCCCCAGCACTTGGGCTTGTCGTTCGTACGCACGCCCTCTGCTGGCGGCGGCGTCTTGTTGTAGGAGGCCTTCTTAGCTCTTTCGGCCACATTCACCTCCTTCTTCATCTTCCGAACAATTGTGGTAGACCGGAGTGCATGGCGAAGCGCACGGTCTACCCAACCTCGCAAGCGGAGAAGGACGCTGCGAAAGGACTGCCGCTCTCAAAAGTAGGCGCCCTGCTGCTGGAAGGCGCGCTCAAGCAATGGCCACCGCCCCTTCAAGCGGCCACACCCCCCGTGGTTGGTGAGGGGGATGTGGAAGCGCCGTGGGGAGCGGAGCAACCCGCGGACGCTCCCGCCCCCACGAGCACGGAGGTTCTCGCGGCGGGAGAGCCCGCACGTGCGGAGGTGGTCGTGGAGGATGCCGCAATCGCAAAGGGTCCCGCGGCGGGAGAGCCCGCACCGGGGGAGGTGGTGTTGGCTCCGCCCCCAATCACGGGGAGCCCCGCGGCGGGAGAGCCCGCACGTGCGGAGGTGGTCGTGGAGGATGCCGCAATCGCAAAGGGTCCCGCGGCGGGAGAGCCCGCACCGGGGGAGGTGGTGTTGGCTCCGCCCCCAATCACGGGGAGCCCCGCGGCGGGAGAGCCCGCACGTGCGGAGGTGGTCGTGGAGGATGCCGCAATCGCAAAGGGTCCCGCGGCGGGAGAGCCCGCACCGGCGGAGGTGGTGTTGGCTCCGCCCCCAATCACGGGGAGCCCCGCGGCGGGAGAGCCCGCACCTGCGGAGGTGGTGGTGGAGGATGCCGCAATCACAAAGGGTCCCGCGGCGGGAGAGCCCGCACCGGCGGAGGTGGTAGTCGCTCCGCCCCCAATCACGGGGAGCCCCGCGGCGGGAGAGCCCGCACCGGCGGAGGTGGTCGCGAAGGCGCCCGCTGCCGCGGATTGGCCGGGGTGGGCGAAGGCCACGTTGGAGCAACGTGTTGCTTTTTATCCCCGTTGGGTGCATCACCGTGATCTGCCGCAGTTAGCACCGGTGGTGTACGTGGCGGGGGATGGGGTGCATGGGAAGGAGGGGTACATGGAAAAGTCCAAGGGGCGTTTCGAGAGGGGATCCGTCGTGTATCACCAAGGGCAAGTATACAAGGGCGCGTATATTGTGGGGACGATCTTGCACGTGAAAGACCGTGGGTGGTTCACCATATGCGGTGGGCCAATCCACGGCAAATACGCCACCCCGCACCTTACGCACATCTTCAGGATGAACCGGCTCAACCAGGGGAGCACGGATAAGGCCCGTGGTGCCGCCCACTTCAAGACTGAAGAGGGGTCGGACATCGTGTACGAGTGCGCGAGAATCTTCTTCCCGAAGCTCATCAAGCTGCACAAGCACTACGGCTTGGAGAACGGTACGGCATTCTCTTTGTTTGTGTGAATCGGTACTCTTGCGGGGGGTGCTGAGCATGCTTGCGGTGAAATTGCTTTTGTCTAAGTGGTAGCCCCCAATTTCTTTTTGACAAGCTCGACGTCCGATTGTGGGCTCTTCACAGGTGTCTCTTTGCCTCCGATCGTGAGGCAATTGACGGCAAAGGATCTTCAGGGTGACATCTTCCCCTCGCCGCACTACACGCAAGATGACTACGTCTTCGTGGACATGCTTGCTCGGTGGGGAGGGGGTGCGACTGCAGAGCCGCAGGGTGGTGCGTCGGCGATTGCCGTCCCGGCGGTGGACGAGGGCGAGGACGTGGATACCGCCGGCACCCCACCGAGGAAGAAGTTGAGGAGCCAACTCGCGGGAGCCAACTCCCAGGGAAACCCGGCGGAGAGGTCGAGCCTCCCGCGGATACGGCAGCCGGCGGTTAAGGTTGGTAGGGGCTTGAGCTCGGGTGGCGGTGACCCGCAAACTTCAGCAAAGGGTCAAAAAAGGGGGAGATCCTCTGCTGGCAGCGGAAGCATGCCGGCCTCGGGGCGTGCGTCAACGAGGGGCGCGGCGCCGGCGCCGTCAACCCGCACGGTGGCCCCCCCTCAACCGCTTGTCGCTCTGTCGGAGGTTACCGAGGCGGCCCCACCGGTGAGGGGAATCACGGTGGAGGAGCTAACGGCGGTGTTAGCGAGGCAGGAGGAGGCGAGCCAGAAGATGCTGAAGCAGCAGGAGGCGCACTTCACCCAGCAGCTGAAGCTGTCTGAGGAACGCCAGCAGCGGGCCTTGGAGCGCCAAGTGGCGGACTTCATGGCAAGCCCCGGGGAAGATGCGCCCAGCGC